>RJWM01013642.1:0-52495 GCA_004363535.1 Dasyprocta punctata
AAAGTCTCTTCCTGTTCCCATGCTTGGGAAGTTTTCTGAAATTATTTCTGTAAATAATCTTTTAATTTGATTTGTATTGACCCTTGCTTTTTCACTCACACCTTTTATTCGTAAGTTATGTTTCCTTGGGTTGTCTTGCAGCTGTTGCACTGCCACTTCCAGATTTCTTATTATTTTTAGAAAGTCTTTCCTTTCTCTCTCCCAGGCTGCCATTCTTTCTTCCAGATTTGAAAGACTATCTTTAGTTTCCTTCAGGTGGTTCTGCCAACTTTTATTGGAGTCTTTGATGTCCTGGTAGTCTCTCTGAATCTGATTGATGCATTCTAAGTCTTTATTTGTTTCATTCTCAATTTCCTTTGATTTTCCATCCTCCACCTTTCTGGCTATGTTTCTTTAGAGGTGCTTAGCGATTCCCCTATTATGTATTTCATTTCAATTCTCAGTTGGGCTAACAGTGCCACTTTAATTTCTTTTATAGCTTCATGGAGTTGTCTCCCCACTTCAGTTGTCATCTCCTCTGAGAGTTTAATTTTTGGACTCCCGACCTTTTCTGCTTTAGCTTCTCCTGAATTTGTTCTGCTTGTATCGGAGTCCAGAGAGTGCCTTCTATCTTTCCGTCTTGGCATTTTCCTGGGCTCTACAGTGAGCCCGTGTTGGTCCACTGCCTTTCCCAAGCCTGTTTCCGCTTTGCAGATGTCTGGTGCAGTGCGCGAGGACGGGGCCGCTGCCTGGGAACCCGTACCAGGCCTTCCGCCAAACTTCCCCTATCACACCCAGGGCGCCCGTGCAGATTCCGCCAGGACCCTCCAGGAACCGTGCCTAATTAGGTGCAGTTCTGGTCTCAAGATGGATGCCTGTCCCTCACTCTCCCTCGGAGGTGGGGGGTGGGGGTTGGGGGCCACCGGGTTCACTCACTCACCTGCTCACGACCACCTCATTACACAATCGATCACTGCCTCTGCCATCTCCGCCACAGCCGCAGCGATTCAATCGCGCATCGCCAGCACTTTAATCTCACTTTCTCAGTTTGGGTCGTGCCGCTAATGGGATTCGGCTCCAGTCAGAGGTGCTCCTGGTCTCCGCCTTTGTTTATTTCATTTTTTTACTCTTTCCATGGGCTACAGTTCTTGTTTTAGATTCTTCTTGGGTCCAGAGGACCCATCTCCCTCTTTTTTCCTTCTCTCTGTTATTATATTATTTTATATTCCAACATTTGGATGGTATATTCAGGGAGTCTCCCTATCGCGGTGTTATCTGGGCAGCCATTTTGCCAGAGTGTCTCTATTAAGACTTTTTAAGAGGTATAGATAATAATGAGTAAAGCTAATGAAGAATGTTGGAAGCATTTTATAAATAACAAATTTCAAGACTTTGCAAGGATTCCTGCAGTTTAGAATTTCCCAAGATTAATATTTGTCAGGAATTTTGAAACACAAAGCCCTATGACAAATCACCCCAAAATCTAGCTGCTTAGAGAAGCACTAATTCACTATCATCATTATCTGAGTTGATGGAACTCACCTGGACAGTAGTGCTATTACCATGAGGTAAATCCAGCTGACAGACTCCAGGCTCTTGTTTAAGAAGGGAAAAGAATTGCAAAGCACGCAGCTGATGGCAAGTGAAAAAAATACTATCCTTAATGAAGAGCACAGGAAGATGTGCTCACGGCAGGCACAAACAGAAAAGTGTGCTACCTGTTATCTCTTCTAGTAGATTTAGTGTTTACATTTTAATATTTAGATCTTAGGTTCATTTTGATTTTAGTTTAGTGCATGGTGAGAGACGTGGTTCTAGTTTTAGTCTTTGGCATGTGGAAAGCCAGTTGTTCTAGCATCACTTATTAAAGAGTCCATCTTTCTTAAAGTGTTTGGCCCCTTTCTGGAAGATAATATGGCTAATGGTTCTGGGAGTTGTTTCTGTATCTCCTAATGTATTCCATTGATCCTTGGGTCTTTTTTTTTTTGTGACAGTATCATGCTATCTTTGTCACAGTAGCTTTGTAGTATAGTTTCAAGTCAGGGATTGTAATAACCCCTGCCTTATCTTTGTTGCCCAGAATTGTTTTCGCTATTTTAGGTCTCTTCTGGTTCCAAATAAATTTTAGGATTTTTTCTCTAATTTTGTGAGGTATGCTATTGGTCTTTGGATTGAGATTGCATTAAGTCTGCATAGAAATTTTGAGAGTATGGCCATTTCCACTAGGAGCTGGTTCTTCTTATGCAAGAGCAAGGGATATTTTTCTGTTTTCTGATATCTTCTTTGATCTCCTTTTTCAGAGTACTGTAGTTTTCAATACAAAGGTTTTTTGCTTCCTTTGTTAGATTGATTCCTAAGTATTTCATTTTTTTCAGTGCTATTGTGAATGATGTAGTTTCTCTAATTGCTCTCTCAGTGAGTCTGTTATTTCTGTATAGGAATGCTATTGATTTTTGAGTGTTGGCTTTGTATTCAGCTATGTGACTGAATTTGGTCATTAAATCTAAAGGATTTTTGGTGGAATTTTTGGAGTCTTCTGTGTAGTATATCAAGCCATTTGCAAATAATGGTAATTTTATTTCTTTCTTTGATATCTTTATTTTTTATTTCTTTCTCTTCTCTAATTGCTCTGGCTAATGTTTACAGAACTATATTGAATAGGAGTGGTGATAGTGGATATCCTCTTATTCCTCATTTTAGAGTGAAAACTTTCAGTTTTTGACCATTTTATATGGTATTTGCTGTTGGTTTGTCATAGATTGCTTTTATTTATCAGGCTGAGATAAAGACCATCCATTCTAACTTTCTGTAGTTTTTTTGTTATCATGAATGGGTGCTGAACTTTGTCAAATGCTTTCTCTGCATCTTTTGAGATGATCATATGATTTTTGTTGATATGATGTATCACATTTATTGATTTGCCTATATTGAACCATTCCTGCATCCCTGGGATGAATTCTATTTGGTCATTGTGTATAATCTTCTTGATGATTTACTTCATTCTGTTTACCAGTATCTTATCATAGAATTTTGTATCTATGTTCATTAGAGAGGTTAGCCTGTAGTTCTCTGTTTTAAGTTGGATCCTCCTTTTGGTATCAGGGTAATACTTGTTTTTAGGAATGATTTTGGCAATACTGCTTCCCTTTCAATTTCTTTAAAGAGCCTGAGGAGTAATGGGATTATAATTCAGGAATAAATGCATCAGGGCCTGGGCTATTCTTTCTTGTTTGGTTTTTAATTACAACTTCAATTTCATTGACCAATATTGAATTATTTAGAATTTTTATATTTTCTTGATTTAGGTTTGGTAATTAATATGTGTCTTGGTTACTTTACTCTCATTGCTGAGACAAAATACCTGACGCCCCAAATTAGGGAAGGAAAGGTTTATTTATCTTACAGTTTTTGAAGGTTTCAGCCCATAATCAACTGGTTCCAACACAGGGTGGCATGACAATGAGACAACACTTCAAGACAGCAGCCAGAGCAAAAAGGGGCAAATGAGCAAGCCTGTTTTCCTCCTTTATATTGTACACAGGCCACCCCTCCTTGAGGGTGGGTGTAGCGTTCACAAAATCTCCGTGCCCTCCTCTTGCACAGGATAAGGGTATTTGCAAAGTAAGGATCCTGGCTCCCTGCTGAGTCTCTTAGTTAAACTTGTAAATTTCTCAAATTGACACACTATATCAGCCATACCAAATTCTGTCTTGGTTACTTTTACTTTTCTCTTGTTGTTGGGATGAAATACTTGACACCCAAATTGAAGGAAGGAAAGGTTTATTTAGCTTACAGTTTTTGGAGGTTTCAGTCCATAATCAGCTGGCTGCAAGGCAGGGTGGCATGGCTCTGTGGCAACACTTCAAGGCAGCAGCCAAAGCAAAAAGTCGGGGGGAACAAGCCTCTTCTTCCTTATAGTGCATGCATGCCACCCCTTGCCCCCCAGGGCAGATGTAGTACTCACAAAATATACTTGTCCTCCTTTGCACAGGATGAGGATATTTATAAAGTAAGATACTTGGCTCCCTGCTGAGTTTCTCAGTTAAACTTCTAAACTTCTCAGGTTGACACAATGTATCAGCCATAACAATATGTATCAGTAAATCTGTCCATTTCTTTTATATCTTCCATTTTATTAGATAAAATTTCTTAAAATAGGTATTGATGATCTTCTAAATTTCTGCAAGAGCCTTTGTGATTTCATCCTTTTCATTTCTAATTGCAGGGATTCCAGTGTTTTCTTTCCTTTTTTTGATAAGGTCAGCTAAGGGTTTACTTGTACTTGGGATTGGAAGAAACCTCGGACTGTCTGTCTGAGGGTACCACAACTAGGAGAGTGGCACAGAGACAAACAGAGTAAGAAGACCTCAGTGGGCCACCAGGAATATACAGATAGTTGCTGGCTGAAGATTATGGCCCCAGCTCCTACATCTGGAGACCAAGATCAGCCCCACACCCAGCACTAATTCTACTTCAGACTTGGCTCGGTTACCCAGCACAGATTTGGGTTCTGACTTGGATTCTACCACAGAACCAAGGGCTCTGAGAAATTTTATCTTTTTGTTGTTGCTGTTGTTTTTTGTTTTATTTCATTTTCATTTTTCTCTCTTTAGTTTTATTCAGGTTTTTACTCTTAATGTTTGTTTTGTTTGGTTCATCCTTTTTCTCTTTCCTCAATTGTTTTACCTCATTTTTTGATATTTTCATGTGAGTGAATGTTGTGTCTATTCTTTCTTGCTTGCTTCAGTAGTCTTTTGCTTTCTCTTTCATTCTTTTTCTCCTGTTTTCTAGTTTCCTGAAGCTTAGGTGATCATCCATTGTCCTTTAGCCTTTATTCTACTATATTTCTTTTCATTATCTCTATTTCCCCCCTCTCCCTCTTAAATTCCCTCTCAGGGTAAAAGCACTCTACTAAGGAAAGCCTCACAGCATGTAAGTACCTGGTTTATGTTGGATTTTGTTATATAATTTTGTAGATTTTGCTCCTATGGTTAAAGGTACCAAATTAACAGTTACCACAGTTTGTCAGTTTCTAGGCTGTGCTTGATGCTATTGTTATTGCTAATTGTACTGCTTTAGCCAGGGTGTTACCACTGTTGCAATCAGTTGTTCTCCCATGCATGCCAAAACTGTGATTATTGGGGGTCATAGTTGTCACCATAGTCCATTACCAAAGGACTGGGTGCTGAGCCAAATAGATAACTTTTCATCCCTAATAAATTGGGAAGATAGGATCTTGGGACAGACACAAATTGCAAGAACCAACTGCACCCAGAAGACATCTTTGAGGAATAGACATTTCCTAGAGAAGCTCCGAAAGTAGTCATAAATCTATCTATCATATCAATGCAGAAAACAAATTAAAATTAAAAAATTAGGAAATGACAAGATGAAGAATCAAAATGTAACCCTAGATCTCAAGCCCACCTAGGACAAATCCAGAGAGAACAAGATAGAGGAAATCAGAGACCAACTATCTGAATTTTCTGAATTGGTAGCAGCAGAAGTAAAACAAACAAACAAACAAACAAACAAGCAAAAAAAAAAAAGCCAAAACACAAAAAAGAGATAAAACAAGCTATAGATAAAATCAGATCAGAAATAATCTCCCAGATTAAAATAGAGATGGCAATCAAAATAAAGGACTTTCTCAGTCAATCTAGAGTAGACACAGATAAAAAATAGAGGAGTTTAGGAAAATGATGGAAACTATGAATGCCCAACATAGCAAAGAAATGGAAACCATGAAACAGATTCAGACAGTTATTCAGGAGTTTAACAATTCTGTTGGAACTGTACCCAGCTGAATGAACCAAGGTGAGGACAGAATATCAGATGCACAAGACAGGGTTGCAGTTAGTGATTTTGAAAAGAAAGATTTCTTAAAAATAGCAAAGGACTATAAAAAAATCAATCCAACAGGTGCAAGATAATGCAAAGAAGAGCAACATAAGATTGATTGGAATCAATGAAAAAAGCAGGGTACAGTGCAAATGACATAAAAAACCTGTTCACAGAAGTAATGGCAGAAAACCTCTCAAGCAGGGAAAAACAATTTGACAAGCAGATAAGTGAGGCATATTGAACTTCAATTAGCCATGGCCAAAATAAATCTATACCAAGGCATATAATAATCAAGATTTCAGAAATCCAGTATGAGAATGGAATATTAAAATCTGTTAGAGAAAATAAACAAATCACCTATAATGGAAAACCTATCAGAATCATGGCTGACTTCTCAACACAACCCATTAAATCTAACAGAGCTTGTAGTGAAATATACCAAGTCCTGAAAAATCCTCCAACCCAGATCAATGTACCCTCCAAAACTTTCAAAATCAATGGAGAAATAAGATACTTTTATGTCAAACAGCAACTGAAGAAATTCATGACCACCAAACCAACTTTGCAAAATATTCTGAAGGATATTTTAGAAAGACATAATGAAGACTACGATTTCAAGAACGCCAATAGAAAGACTCTACCAGGCAAGGCAAGCAACAAGAAAATAATATGACAAGGATAAGACAATACATATCAGTTATAATCATCAATGTGAATGGCCTCAATTCATCAATCAAAAGAAACAAACTGGCAGAATAGAGCAAGAACCAAGATACAACAATATGATGTGTTCAAGACATACATTTAACTAAAAAAGAAACTCATAGACTGAAAGTCAAGGAAAAGAATCCTTCATGTGACAGGAACCTGGAAAACAGCAGGGGTAGCTCTTCTAGTTGCAGACAAAGTGAATTTAATGCCAAGACTATTCAAAAGAGACAAAGAAAGTTCCTACATACCTGTTAAGGGAAAACTTCAAGAGGAAGAAATAACAATCATAAATTTATATGCACCAAATACTGGCACCCAACTATGTAAAACAAATATTAACAAACATGAAAAATCAAATAAGTACTAGCACACTTGCAACAAGGGACCTCAATACCCCATTGTCACAAATAGATCAACTAGACATAAAAATGAACAAAGAAATATCAGAACTGAACGAAACCTGCAAACAAATGGACTTAGTGGATGTCTATAGGGTGTTTCATCCCATGATATCAGAATACACATTCTTCTCAGCTGCACATAGGACGTTCTCCAAAATAGATGACACATTAGCCCATAGGACATGATTAAGAAAATGCAAAGGAAATGAAATTATCCCATACATATTATCAGACCATAGTGCAATAAAATTGGAAATCAGTGGCAAAAGAAACCGCAAAAATTACATAAACACATAGAAATTAAATAACCTGCTTTTGAACAACCAGTGGGTGAGGGATGAAATTAAAGAATATATTAGATGTTAAATGATAATGCTAATTCAACATACTAGAACTTATGGGATGCAGTGTAAACAGTCCTATGAGGGAAATTTATAGTGGTAAACTCCCACATCAAGAAAACAGAGTGAGTTCAAATAAACAACCTAATTTTGAACCTCAAACCTCTAGAAAAAGAAGAACAAGTGAAGCTCAAAGCTCATATGAGGGAGAAAATTATAAAGATCAGAGCAGAAATTAATGCTGTTGAGACTAAGTAAACAACAGGGAGAATCAGTGAAAAGTTGGTTCTTTGAAAGGCTTTCAGAATTTAAAAGGTATGCCCCTAGCCTAGATGACTCACACTGAGTCTTTAGATAAGATACATAGGAATGATTGGGAGGGTGTTGAGTCATCTCAGGGGTTTTCAACATGCATGCCTCCCCAGAATTCACCCTGATCTTAATTACATGTCTGAGATGTAGTGCATATTTATGAACCTTTAATAAGATTCCAGTTGGGTAAATGTGACTGAAGGTCAGGCATGAAGACTCAATGTGCATGTGCTCTTAACTAGAGCATCAAAGATTTCTTGGATTTTTGTTATGTTATTTTCTACCTCTCTTAGATAGTGGAAGGAGAAATGGCCTTAGGTTGCTGTCTGAATTCAAATGGATGCAGGGGAGTGATTTCCTCAGCTCCACTGCTCTACCTGTACTACTGTCACATGTTACGATGTTGACTGCTATTGCAGTCACCTGGGACTGTTTGGGCCTGGGATTTTGAAGGTGATTCACTTGCACAGCTTCTGGGTGATGACAGCTGTCAACTTTGAGCCTTAACTACAGCTTTTGGCCCTGTGTGCAGAGTCCTTTTCTCTATGATGAGCTTCGTACAATTGGGAAACTAGATTCTGAGTAAGAACTCCCAAAATAATTTTTCTATAAAAGGAAGGAGAAGCTGCAATTTCCTTTGAAGGCTGGGTTTGGCAGCACCAGGATATCATGTATCTATATTTCTATTGGTTAAGGTAATCACAGAACTATGCCACATCTAAGGGGAGGAAAAATCAACTCTCTGCCCTGGTATGAGGAGGGCAAATACGTATAGGAGAGGGAAGACTTTTGGGGCTACCTTTGTAGACAATTTAACATAGGTTGTCCTCTGGTTACAACAATTTGTATTTCTCTAACCTCCCACAATTCCTCAGCTCTTGTCTGCTCTCTTGTTGTCTTCAGAGACTGTAAATGTCCATGATATCTTCCTTACTCCTTTCATGATAACTGGAGTCAGGGTGGTCTGGAGCTTTGGTCCTTCCTGTCACTGTGTCCTCATTTTTTTCTTTGTTCTTGTGAATTTCTCCACAAGTGTAAGCAGACGGTCATCTGGCAGCTCAGTACTTAATATAACAAGCCTTATTGAACCCATGCTTATGTCACCATTGCCCAAAGCCAGTAACATGGTCAAGTCCAGAGTCAGTATGGGAGAATTGTACAAAGGTAGGAAGAATTGTTTTTAGGAGGTACCAAATTAATTGTTTTCTGTGGATGCTCAATACTGTGACTGTACAAACGTGAATAAGTTAATGAATCCACCATCACTAGTTCATCAACTTAGAAAATCATTGTTGGAAAATTAGGATCTGTGCCTGGTGGGAACCTGGCTTCATATTCATTCTAATGTGCCCCACCCACCTCACAGTCCCTGGGCTATTTGACTTCGCCTGTGATCCCTAGAGTTGCCCAGGAGAACTAGGAACCCATCCATTGATATGGAGCTCCTATGGATTAACTCATTCCCTAAAAGAAATCATCAACTGCCTTCCTGTACTCCTGGTTTCATTCATTCTTTTTATATCTAATGTTTTAGATTTTTCTAATTTAGCTGGCCCTCTGAAAGTTCTGAAACTTGCTATCATGGTTTAATCATGACCTGCTGTATTCTTACCCACTTTGTCTCCTGTCTTACTATAGTTCTAATTTACCTCAGTTGACTTGATGGGTGGGGTTAGCTTCTTAAATCTTGTGTGCATTTGTATTTATATACACAGTTTAATTTAATTTTATCTAGTATGTTTATTTTATTTTCATAGTTTAATTTTTAGACCTTTTTGAGTTGACATATTTAACTGAAGGTCATTTCTTAGTAGAAACTAACTCAATTAAATTTTATATTAAACACACGCACGCACGCACACACACACACACACACGCACACACCCCTAAACTCTGGACTCTTATTTTCTTCTTTCCCAAAACTACTCTGCAGGAGTTCAACCCAATGTTTCATTTTGGCGTTTGGTCTTTGGCTGCAGTGTAGTTTCTTTGCTCTATTTGAACTTTGGCTCCTGTACAATATAGAAAAAGAGCCAATTGGAGGTATGGATTTCCTCACTGGAACATAAAATTCCAAGAGATGAATGGGTATCATCCACATCATTTTTGTTGCAATAAAAATCTTAATCATGCAGCATGTTTAGTTTCTAGACTTTCTTTGACTTGCTAAAATGTTTTTAGAAGCTTAAGTAATGACAATAAATCATAAATGGGGTAACTGTTCAAGACTTAGAACCATGCAACCATGATGACGTTAGTCAGGGAAATGTAGATGAGCCTTCATTTTCTTTTATCTCATGTAATAAAATCCTTTTAAGAGAAATTTTGAGCTTTGTTAACCTGGAACACATAGTTGCTTATAGGGAAAGATGTGATCATGTTTTTCTATTGTACTAAGAAAACTTAATTATTAGAAATTCCAGACTTTCTAGGGGACTCTGACTCATGTTTTGAAACTGCATTTTATCCAGAAAACCATAACATTCACGTGACTCTCTCTCTCTCTCTCTCCCCCTCCTTCTCTCTCTCTGAAACACCAAGTACATTATGCTTGCACACTGGTGTCTTTCTTAAGAGTACAATTTCGTGTTAATCCCTGCCTTATTTTTTACTTCCCACCCACATTTTCAATCACCACATGAGCCTAACAGATGGAGGCAGAAAGTGCACATTAATATTCTTTACCCTCAGCTGGAGGGTGTGAGAAGAACGTTACACTATTCAGGCAAGTGTTTAAAGTTTTGATCATGACTGGGTTTACCTCATGCTCTTGGACCTCAGTCTTACTAAGCCCATAAGAACTCACACCCAACCTACTTTGTTGAACCCTGGATACTGAGTAATTTCTGAGTAGTGATAGTCATTTGTTTATTTGTTCATCTGTTTAACAACTATGTGTTGAATATTTCTGTGTGTCTGGCACTACACAGGAAGCATCACAGCAAACAAAATTCCTCTCTTCTTGTGTTTTACATCCAGGATAAAATAAATTGACATAATATATATTTCATACATTATGGAATAAAATGTTAGTGATAATTTGGTAATGAGAGCTATAAGAAATGAATCAAGATAAGGAGTATCAGGAACAAGCATGACAATTAAGCTGGGTGGTCTCGGAATGCCTCATTGAGACAGTGACTTGGGGCAATTACTGTGGCTGTCTAGTAAAAAGGTATTTGAAGAAGCAAGGACAGCAAGTGTGAATGTCCTGAAGTGGAAGTCACATCTTACGTATCAGTTTATAAAGGAAGAGCTGTGGGTGCTGATTGAGAATCATGGGAGGAGATGAAAACTATAGGGTGCCCCATTACATGAGGCCTTGGAGGACATTGTGGACTTTAAGTTTTACTCTGTGTGAGATGGAAAGTCATTGGAAAATTTTGTGTGGAGGAGGGATCTGATTTAACTTTTCAAAGTACTACTCGTTGCTGGATGATGAATAGGCTATAACAAGCTAAGGGTCAATATGGGCAGAGCACTTCAGAGCCTACGGCAGTACTCTTAAGAGAGGACAGTACTGGTTGGGAGTGGGAAAAGAGATAAAGAAATTAAAGAAAAAGAAGAGTCAAGATGACTTCATGAGAACTGGCCCAAATGATGGGAAGGATAACAGTGCCACTAGCAGCTGTAAAGACTCTGGGAGGAGCAGGCTAACGGGTGGTTATCTAGAGCAGTTTTTGATATGTTCAGCCAAGATGGTTGTTAGATAACTGGTGCAGATTTTGAGCAACCTCTGGACTGATGAGAATGAAAAAAAAATGTATACTATGTCTAGAGATGTAATTACTAATGGCTTTCTCAGACTCTGAACCTCATCCTATTTGTCTGAGGCTGTTATCTACTTGGTTCAGATGCTTGATTCCTAGAAGACCTCATTCCCATCCTGATTTCTGAAATCCCTGCAAGTCTTCTTCTGGCTTCAGGTCACTGGTTGTGTCCTCATCACCCCATCTCATTCATTGTGCACCTATTTCCTGTTTCAAAGTTTTCTGCTTTATCCTAACTCCTATGATTCAGCATTCAGGTAGATGGTCCACACCACATCCTGTCCTTCCAGTGTCTTGACTTGTTCATTTCTGTTATATTTCTTTTTCCTGTGTTGATCAGCCACCCATTTCTGTAGCCACATTTATAGATTTCTGGATTGAAGCTTTTATAAATCCTTCAAATGTTGCAAACACTAATGCCAACGTCCCTATCTAATGCTTCTGTTGTTTTCCCTATCATGTCAATCCCCACTATAATAATTCATTTGCCTTCTTGTGACCTACTGAATCTCCTTTTTCCCAGCCTCCCTGCATTGACTGAAATCTCTAAAGCTGGAGCCAAAAAACTTTTTCTTATTTTAAGCTGATTATCTCAGGTATTTGTTCTGGTAACAGAAAGCTGACTAGCACAGAGGACTCCCTCATGCCCTCATTGTTTTCCTTTCACTGGACAGTGATTAAATTCACCGGTTTTGTAATTCATGTTCATACCTACTTTGTGTTTTTGTTTTTTCTCTTTTTTCACTACTGTTGTTTTGTGGGTTGGTGACTCATTTATTTACCAATGTAACAACACCCAACACAAGTCCTAGGTACTATCCAGTAGAGAAGAGACACTCCAATACTTATTGCATTAATAAATGGGCAAAATCCTGATCATATGAGTCAGTACAAAGGTACAAGTCTTATCATCCACTGTTTTGTGGCTACAAAGAAGTTTGAGATCATTCTGGTTCAGTGACCTTATCTTGCAAAGGCTCAAACTGATGCACATTAAATGGCTTCCTCATGACTATGTAATTGGTAAGGTGTGGAGGTGGAATCAGAACTCTCACTCAGATCAGCCCATGTAAGGCAGATACAACCAGTGCATAAGCCAAACACCATCTGCTTGGTACAGGTTCTTATTTTCAGGGCAGAAGATTTTCTTCTGGGGTGTGTTGGGTTGAGGCCAGTATCTGAACTGACTTGTGTTTCTTTAGCAAGAACTGATAGGGATGGAGCTGGCCCAGGAAGGAGTTGCAGTGGACTGAGGCCAGAGCACAGAGCACAGAACTGAATTGTTCTCATCTGTGCATTTGATACTTTCATTTCAGAAGCCTCTTATTAAAAGCACTTTGCTAAAAATAAAGTTTCTAAGATACAGAGGAACTTTAAGGAAAAAGTACCTATAAGGACTTACATTGTGCTTGTCACTGTATAATCATAGACATTTTGACAAAGATACCATTTAAGCAAGAAATAGGAGAAAAAGAAATAAAGATATCTATTTATTTCCTGTTAAATGGGTAAAAAAAAAATTCCAAGTTGACTCATGCAAAGATTCTTTTAAAACAGACCATTTTTCTTATGTGAATTAGCCTACTGGCTCAGGATAGTCTCCAGTTGTGGACTTAGCATGCAGTGTTAGATTTTTGGTCTAATTTTGAACTACTTAATGGGAGATGTGATCAATTTAAAATCGACAAAGTTGGGCATCAGAGAGTTATAGAGTAAAAGAGCTGTCTGATTCCAAACTCTGTAATGTCCTCATGGAGGTCACATAATGCTGCCCCTCTATGAGAACCAGCCATTCTTGTTTGCCTGAGACAGATGGGTTTTCCATGATGTATGATTTTCAGTGTTGTTATGATTTAGATCTAGAATGTTCACCCAAATTCTCATGTGTTCAGTAGTGAGGTTTTAGAAGGTGATTGAGTCATGGGTGAGATACACTCATCAGCAAATTAGTCCACTGATATGTTCACAGCTACATGTGCTCTTAGGAGTTGGAGCCTGGTTGGGTGGGGTACATCACAGGGAATCATGCTTTTGAAGGGTATTTTTCCCTTCCTTGCTCCCCTCTTCTGTCTCTGCTTCCCAGCTTTCTTGGTTACTTTTCTTTCATTGCTGAGGCAAAATACCTGATGCCAAAAATTACAGGAGGAAAGGTTTATTTAGCTTATAGTTTTTGGAGGTTTCAGTTGATACTCAGCTGACTCCAAGGCAGGGTGGTGTGGTTAAGGGGAACTGTTAATAGTGGCCACAAGCAACAAGCATGCAAAGGGTAAAAAGGGGAAAAGCATGTTGCCTTCCCTCCCTCATATTGTATGCTGGTTGCCCACCCCTGGGTGGGTGCAGCACTCACACCACCAGTCCCTACACTAGACAATGAACCAATCACAAATGCTAGACTCAGCCATCCTAGAAAGGCCCACCTCCCATGACCACATGAGGCTTTGGGGGGACATTTAAATAAATCATGGTATTCGACCCCTGGACCCCCAAAGACTCAAGTACCTTCTTTATGCAAAAGACATTTGATTCACCTCTGAGAGTTCCTGAAGTTGTAACAGTCTCAACATTGCTGAAAAGTTCAAGTTCCAAGTCTCAACCAAGATCTAAGGCAAACTCTTTGCTGTGAGCCCCTGTACAAATGAAAACAAAGTCAAACACTTCCAAAATTCAATGGCACAAGATAATTACCATTCCAAAAGGTACAAATGGGGAGCGACAAAGAAATGGGACCAAAGGAAGTCCAAAATCCAGAAGGGTAAATATTAAGTCCTGGAGTTCCAGTCTCAGCAATCTAGTTGTGAACTCCTAAGGGCTCGAGTGACTCTACGCCCATGGCGCTTCTGGCCATTGTAGCTCCCATGGCTTCTCTCTTAGGCCCACTCTGCTCAGTCCTTGCAGCTTTCCTTAGATGATCCACACTCCTGGCTTTTCCAGACTTCTGGGTTTCTCCATTGCATCTTTGGCTTCATATTCACAGCTTCACACATTGCCTTCTCAGGGGCACACTGCCTGGCCTCTCAGGCCTTCTGAAATTGGGGTGGAAGCTGCCCTAACCTCAGAACTCAGGCATTCTGTATGTGCCTAAAACCAGTGCCATGTGAATGATGCCAAGGTCCACTACCAGCTGGAGCAGTAGCCAGGCTTTCCTGTCTCTTTGCTGTAGGGGTCAAGTCCCTGGATCACTGAGCATTCTGAACCTGATTGTGAGGAGCTGCTTGTCTATGTTGCCACCCTTCTGGAACCTGGTGTGGCCACTGCCATTTTGGTACCTTATCTGGCCACCACTGCCATTCTGGAACATGGTGTGCTGTGGCTTTCTCTTCAAAGCAAAATCTTTCACTTTTGTAGTTTTGAGGCTGCAAAGTGTGGGGACACATCACCTCTTGTGATGCCCCCAGGCCATCTTTTTTATTTTTCTGTTCCTTCTCAGCAATTAAGATCTCAGCTCTATCTTTACAGTCCATAGTTTTACTGGAGCTTCCTTTCTGGCCAAACTCACAAAGTTTTAAATCATCCTTCTGGACTCTTTGCTTTTGACTCACAGCATAAATCTGGCTAAAATCTCCCAACGATAGCCATGCCACTGCCTCAACATTTGACTGCCTAGAAATTTCTTCTGCCAGGTTAATTAATCTGCCTCCCTTAATCTCAGTCTCAGGCATAATCTCAGGACACAAGCAAAATGCAGACAAACTTTCTACCAAGCCATAATATGCATTGTCTGGAGTCCAACAACCAATGCAGTCCTTCTTCCTGAGCCTGGTCTTTACCAGTTTTCTGGTCTTTTGACCTCTGACAAGAATCTCCCATACAGAACAGCCTAAAGCATTCCAGCTCTACTCCTTCAGGTGACATCTCTGAACATTTCCCAACTCTTCCCATGAGTCATTTCCAAAGACTCTTGAGCAACATGGTACCTACAGTCACAGCAGCAATCATACTCCTCTGGTACCAAATTCTGTCTTGGTTACTTTTCTATCATTGCTGGGACAAAATACTCAACACCCAAAATGAAGGAAGGAAAGGTTTATTTAGCTGTTTGTGGAGGTTTCAGTCCATATTCATCTGGCTCCAAGGCAGGGCAGCATGGCTCAGGGGCAACACTTCAAGGCAGAGCCAGCTAAAGCAGCCAGAGCAAAAGAAGGGGAGAATAAACCTCTTTTCCTCCCTTACAGTGTATGCAGGCCACCCCTTCCACCCCAGGGCAGATGTAACACTCACAAAATCTCTGTGCTCTCCTCTTGCACAGAATGAGGTTACTTACAAAGTAAGGATCCTGGCTCCCTGCTGAGTCTCTTAGTTAAATTTCTAAACTTCTCAAGTTGCCACAGTGTATCAACCATAACACTGTCTGTCAGGGAGCAAGAAGCTTTCCTCCAAAATATCCTTCCAACATGATGTTTCTGCCTTGGAGAAAGCCACCCATAAATTTAATCCCCTGAAATGTGGACCAAATTAAACATCTTCTTTTAATTGTAGGTGTCAGATATTGTATTTAGCAATGGGAAACCTGACTAATACAAGTGCCAAACTGAGAGAGGTCTAGGAAGACTGGAATGGTTGGTTATCCTGAACACTCATACTTGTTGGGAAATGGTTATTTTCTCTCCATGATAAAAAACCTTCTTTTCTTTAGTTCCATCTATAGAAATGAGACTCGTGAATCCACATTCTGCATTCTAGTCAGCCTACCATTATTTTCTCCTCCCTTGCAAGGAATCAGTTGCAGATACTCTGCCTCCATAGTAGTATGAGATGTCTTAAGCACCTGAAATTCCAGCAGTTTTTTTTAGCTATTTTTGTGAATCTTAGAGTGTCTTCTTTGGCCACCCACTGTATCCCTTGTGTTTCTACAGAACTTCTGGACCCACCTGGCACCATAACCTACCAGGAAGATTCTTGCAACTTCATATGGTCCAAGCCATTGTAACTCATTCTTCCTTCTCCAGTTTGGAGTTAGTGCACTTATAATTCAGGGTGATTTGCTATTGTTGAGGTGGCTTGTGAAGAAGTCACTTAAATTCTCTTGTTCTTTATTTCTATCTTGGTTATTTTACCTATTTTGCTGTGGCATTTTGTACATTTAAACTGTCCCCACCTGTAATATTTGGAGATTCTATGGTTCTCTATAAGAATGAATAGTAAATAGTATAAAAGTTCCTTAAAATTTCCAAAAATCCATATTATAAAATTAGGTTGTCAAATGACTGTCAATTCATTCTTACTTGCTTGCCACATCCCAACACTGGAAATTGTTGCAAAAAATACATAGAAATACAATGGTTTGAAACATGGATTAATGATATTAAGTGAGAATTTTCCAGAAGTACTGCTGTGGTGTGATTTCTGCCGAAGTGTTTGGGATGTTGGGCTGAAGTTTGGCAAGTGATCACAAACTGCCTAGGATGACTTAGCTCTTCCTGATTGTTTGACTTTTTATGAGTGAATACCTTGCTTTTCCAATTAAACTGTAAGATTATTGAGGTCAACAAGAGGAGTAATGTTTCCAGAAATTCTCTACAATGCTTAACATTGAACTCTGGACACACACATACAGAGAGAGAGAGCGAGAGAGAGAGAGAGAGAGAGAGAGAGAGAGAGAGAGAGAGAGAGAGATCCATGTATAATATAGCCATTGAATGAAAGCATCGTATTTCTCTAAGTATTGGCATTTGTGTTGGTTGGTGGATGGCCAGTCAGCAGAGTGGCCTTGGAGAGTGAATTATGTCTGGAAATAGCTCTGGGTTATGTGAAGAACGTCCATTCATTCATTAGGTTGTAATTAACCCTACAGGGTCCCACTGTGGTGTTACATTGAATAAAACAGAGACAAGATAAAAAGCTCTTTCATGTTGACACAGACTTGAATAGGCCAGCTATTAACCACTGATGTTGAGCTATATTTTGTCAAGGTAATTCATGCCTCACTTTGAGGTAAATCTAATACTGGGAATATTTCCTCCACTGCTCAGCTTGTAACCCTCCTCAGGGTGATAAGGTACCATATTAAGCTAAACCATAGTAGAAAAACCAAAGTCATCATTTTTCTTATTTTTAAATATAAAATGAGACAGACCTTGTACCAGTCTATTCTGATAAAAACTCCCAATCTTTTTGTCCTATATTTCTCATTATTTTTAAAATCGAAAGAATTCTAATTGTGTGCATTGAGATGAGACATTTGTGCAAATTATGCTGTAGAAGTACACTATTATTTTCAGTCATATATTGAAGTTATTAATTATTGTAATTATTGTTTGCATGTATTATTTTCAATAAATATCATCAATTAATCTTAAAGTAGTTGGAGTCATTGCAATTTCTTTTAAGTTGGGCAATTGCATGTTACATACTAATGGAGGGTACTATGAAGAATTTTAATTCACCATTTTAGGGATAGAAATAGGTTTCATCTTGACTGTTGCTGTAGTTCGGATCTAGAATGTTCCCCACAGGCCATGTATAGAAGGCTGGGCACCACCTGTTAGTGCTACTGGGAGGTGATGGAACCTTTAGGAGGAGGGGCCTAGTGGAAGAAAGTTTGTTCTTCAGGGCTGTGCCACAGAGGGGCGTATTTGGACCCCATCTCTCTCTCTCCCTCCCTCCCTCCCTCTGGCTCTCTCTCTTCTCTCTCTCTTTGGTGACTGCTAAGAAGTGAGCAACTTTGCTCTTCCCAGGTGTTTCCTGTTACCACAGGCTCAAAATCAATGATGCCAAGTGACTGTGGAGTGAAACTTCTGAAACTGTGAGCCAAAATAAATCTTTAGTCCTTTTTAAGTTTATTCTTTCCAGGTACTTGGTCACAGTGGCAGAAGGCAGACTTAACAAACTATCAACTCTGACTTATTGGTATAACCTATCACAACACTGAGATCAGAGTTATGACTACTTCCAGATCAGAGGTCAGCAAACTTCTTCATGTAAATGACCAGATGGCAAATATTTTAGGCCTTTGTGGGCCATATGGTCTTTCTTGTAACTATTCAATTTTCTGTTGTAGCATAAAGATAGTAGGCAATCCAAAACGAATAGGTGTTTTCCAGTTAACCCTTATTTACAAAACTTGGCTGCAACTGGATTTGGCCCATGGGACAGTTTGTCAACCCTTGCTTCAAAGTTGAAAAAGGTCATGGCTGTTTAACTTGGTCTGCTTTAGGCATGGAAATATGAAGTGGTGCTATGGGTACAAAGTATCTTCCTTTCTTCTTTCTCTGAACATAGAATTTATTTAAATAGAATTCTGATCAAAATTGTGGTTACTGGTTCATGTGTGAATATCAACCATGCTTTCTCATTACTGGGACACAATACTCAACATCCACAATTTAAGAGAAAAAAGGTTTAATTTAGTGCATGATTTCAGGGGCTCAGTACATGACTCAGTACTTGATTGGCAGTCTCTAAGGTAGGAACACTGTGGAGGAAGGGCATGGCTGCTTAGTTTATGGCAGCTGGGAAGCAGAGCAGGGCAGCAGCACCAGGGAGAAAAGGGCAAGGAACTCAAGGCCACTCTTCCATGACCCACTCAGACCCACCCAGGCAAGTGTTCCACCAAGTTCCTGGGCAACTTCCAAACCAATCCAATTGACACAATCAGCTTAATGGCCCTGGTGCATAACCTAGATATATCAATAGCCATTTTAGATAAGAATCATCTGGTTGTTTTGTCTCTAAGCTAATGCACTACACAATCCCTAGTCTACATTCTGAAATTCAAAAAGCTCTGAAAGTTCAAAGCTTCTATTTTGTTGCAAAACCTCCGAGCTAACCTGGACTCAGTTGGCAGTAGAAACTGGCCTAAGTGTGTAGAAAGCTGTTTAGAATCTTTATTTGTCTTGCTTAATGTGACAATTGATAGGTGTTGTTGTCTGATTATAGGGTCCTTTTTCAGACCCCGATATGCACATTACGTACTGGATGATATATGTACCAAATTACCCAAAGAATCATCCAATGGTTTCACTCCAAAACCCTCTGACAGGGTAAATTTTTGAGGATGGATTGTGGATATATAGACACAAGTTCTCTTTTTTCTTTTGCTCTGTCTGGATGGAAGAGCATCTCCATGAAATGCATGTGTGAATAATGACAAAGAATTAGTCCAATCAAGCAATTTGACCGACTGCTAGTTATAATTTTGTAATCAGTTTAATCACCTGTGTTAATGAAGAGTTAAGCTTCTGATTTTAAACCCAAGAAAAGCTATTGAAATCGACATTAATCTTTTCCATAATGACCTTTGCTCTACTCCTTTTATGTCCATGTATTTTGACAGATAGTGCTGTTCTTGGCATATTCATCCATATGAAATAGTGCACATCTTTTTGGTCAATAATTGGCTTCTACAAACTTGTTTCTTCTGCAGGTGCAACCAAGCATAACATATTACAGTGAATGTCAAGGGCATGCATAAGCCATCAAGTCTGATTAGTGGTCAGGAGCCGTTAAAGCCAAAAGGTACTAGGACTAGATCCTAGTATTGTTCTTCCTCTGTCCAGCCATGTCATGGGCTTGTTTCTTGTTCATTTATAAGATGAGGCAATCAACACAAGGGTAGACTAGCAAGTCTTCCATTGATTTTGTACACTTGCTACTTTTTATCTCCTACTCTTCCAGCATTTCCTGTTTTCCTGTTTTCCACTGGACTACAATTATCTTACAAGTCAGAGACAGGTGATTCACTTTGTGTATTCACTCTTTGGCATAGAAGGCAATGTGTCTGTTGATAGACTGATTAGAGAGTCAGATTCATGTACTCAAGAAACTGAGAGGGACTTCAGAAATCATGTTAAACTTTTTATTTAATGCACGAGTAAACTGCTATCTGGAAAGTTTTACTAGATACTAATATAATGGTATACCAAGCAGAATTTTGTTAATCTTACCACAGTCCTATGAATATGGTGTATCATACTTGATTTACAAAATGAGACAGTTGGGTCTCAAAAAGATTAAGTCACTTGGTAAGAAGTAGCACAGAGTTGACCCAGAACTGTCTTACTTCAAATTACACATTTTCTGTGAACTTATTAGATCATGCCTATTTTTAATTATTGATGAGTGCTGCCAGAGTTTTCTAAGATGCTCAATTCATTTTGATTCATATTTGTTGGGGAATATTAAGATGAACCCAGCATGATTCTTGTCCCCAGAGGTTTACAATTTCAAAGAGAAGCAGATGCATGGAACCTGGATTATTGCTGTCTTAACTATTCTCCTTGGTTTTGTCTTCTTCTCTAGTAGACATTTCTCTGTACAGCACCAGTAAGTCTGTTGATCCACAAGATCAAGTCTTTCCTCTGCTGTATGTCCTCCCCACAGTGGAACCATGTATGCTTCCCATAACAGTGTAAAACCTGGAGTCCCCTTTGTGGCCTATGGAGCCATTCACAGTCTAGCTGTCCAAACTGCTCTGATATAAACTTTTTGCACTGGTATTCATCTTACTTAAAACTATACCTCTTCTATTCTTCATCTGTGGGGCACATAGGAGGCACTCAAGTATTAGTTGAATAATGAACAAAATAAATACACTATTTTGACATGCATTTGGTGCAATGAAGATGTTTAACTGGAGTACCTTAAGAAACTAGTATCCTTTTCCATAACCACAAGGCATTTATAGTTCTTCTTTCTGATGAGGGTCAAATTACTCATTAATCAAAGAACAACTGGACTCAGCTACATAAGAATTAATTGAAAACTGTGCTCTTTAAAATAGTTATAGAGTTAAATACAACCTGGATTTTCAAATTCCATTGGTTCTCTGCAACTTTGGATTCTGCATCCACAGATTCAACCAACCAAGGTCAACGATGTTCAGAAAAACAACTGAATCTATTATGAAACTGTGGGAACCTCCTTGATTATTAGTCTCTAAACAATACAGTATACTACTTACATAGAATTAATGTTATATTAAGTACGTTACTCATGTGCATAGGTTATACTTATGACACAATCTTATATAAGGAAGTTGAACATGTGCAGATTTTGGTAACTATAGTTGTTTCTGGACTCAAACTCCCTTAGGTACACAGGGATGACTGAACAAGGAACTGATAAAATTACAGAATTTCTGATGAATAGAAAATGATGCAGTTAAAAGTAATAGCCTTGGAGAACAACGTTTAATGATAGAATTATGTTGTTTTATATTACTAGACAAAAATAAAAAGACCAAATTATAGCCGGGCATGGTGGTGCACGCCTTTAATCCCAGCACTCGGGAGACTGAGGTAGGAGAAGCGTTGTGAGTTCGAGGCCGGCTTGGGCTACAACGTGAGTGCAAGGCCAACCTGAGCTACATAGTGCGACCCTGCCTCAAAAAGCTAGGGCCGGGAGTTTGGTGCCTGTCTGGCAGGTGAGAGGTTGTGAGTTCAATCCCTGGTGCCAAAAAAAAAAAAAAAAAAAAAAAAAAAGACCAAATTATAAAATAATGCAGAAGTATCTATTTTGAATATATATTTCAAATAAAGTTTAAAATTATTTATGAGTTCTTAATCTGTTTTATTCCATGAGAGCTTATGGAGTCCTTGTATTCCTTCTAAAAATCAGTATTTTTAAAATGCATTGGAAAATAGGATAACAAAAGTTAGTTGTATTTAATTCTGCTATGATTTGAATGTGTCTCCTCCTAAATTCAAGCACTACAAATATGACAGTAGCAGAAGGTGGGCCATTTAAGAGGTTATTTGGCCAAGAAAGCTCTTCCTTTGTGAATGAATAAAAAATAAAGGCCTTAAAAAGCAAGACTTCACACAGCAGTTGGCTCTTTTGCTTTTATGCCTTCTACGATGTGAGAATGTAGTGTTCCTCCTTTCCTGAGGGCTCAGCCCTCTCACCAGATGACTGATCCTGCCAGCGCTTTGTTCTTTGACTTTCTAGCCTGTGGGCTGTAAGAAATAAATACTTACTCTTTGTATATTACCCAGTAGCAAAAATGAACTAAGACAAAGACATTTACGTAAAATGTTAAGACAAACTTTCAGTTTAATTACAAATGAGCTTTTAAACTACCAGACTAAATTAATATGAAGTGTGATCAAAATATACAGTGAATTCTTAAATTGAAAATAGTTTATTATAATAAAGACACAATCTCCCTCAAAATATTTGCCCTGGCATCAAACAGACTTAACCATTATTGTTGCTACTTTCTGAATTAGCTCAAGAAGTCCTCTTTTATGAGCCTGCTTGAAGTATATTCCAATATACAGTGCAAACCATTGCCGGGGTGCCATTTAATAGAAAGACCCAAAAACATTATGGTGTCTTCATCCACATTATTCATTGGATATGGCACCATCCTACTTCTAATTGTTCCTCAAAGTCCAAAGATCATCAGTAGAAATGTTTTGAACTCATTCAGTACACTGAGGCAGCCAGGACAGTGTAACTAAAGGCCCTGGAAAACTTTTGGAGCTGGTTCAGATAGGGACAAGAAAATACAGGACAAGTGTTGGAAGTGCGGTGGAATATTTTGAGGGCATTTAATAACAATGAGGTTTTTACTGGAACAAATATGTGTAAATAGTCACTGCATTTTTCATGACACTTTGTATATTTAAATGCAGGTATATCAAAGTTAAATTTTAGTTTTTAATAAAAAGTATCAGTGTGAGCCGGGCATGGTGGCGCACGCCTTTAATCCCAGCACTCGGGAGGCTGAGGTAGGCGGAGCGTTGTGAGTTTGAGGCCAGCTTGGGCTACAACGCGAGCGTAAGGCCGGCCTGAGCTGCATAGTGCGACCCTGCCTCAAAAAACCAGGGCTGGGAGTTTGGCTCAGTGCCTTAAGCGCCTGCCCTGGCAAGCGCGAGGTTGTGAGTTCAATCCCCGGTGCCGCAAAAAAAAAAAAAAAAAAAAAAAAGTATCAGTGTGAAGGTTGTTGTGACTTAGCTTGAGCCACAGTATTAAATTTTGGGGTGGTCTTTACCAAGGCAACGCTCACTCATGTTGAACATCCAACCAATTTTTATTTCTTTTTGTTGTTACAAGTGGTAAAAATACAGATTTCCAGTAAATTTTTTTGTAACAAATAAATTGCTTTTATAGCTTAATTTATGAGATGATAATCAGTTCTCCTAAGGAATACCAGAATTTTTCAAATCTTTTTTCTTTCTAGGTCTTTGATTTGTTTCCACAAATTATTTAGATTTTTAAAATTATGATGTAATTTGTATAGAATGAAAGACACAACAGGAAAATATAACTGTATTTTAATGAGTTTGTTGAATGCATAATCCAGTTTTCCTCCTTTCAGCTGTTGTCTGATTTCTATATCTAAAAATCACTTTTACTTGTTTTTGAACTCAATACAAGTGGAGTCATATTGTATGTACCTTTTAGTACCTAGCTTTCTTTAGCATATTTTTAAAAATCTTCATCCAAGTTACTGTGCATATCAGGTCTCCATTATTTTTTACTGCCAAGTAGTATTCCATTATAGATAAATTGTTTATTGCCTGTTGATAGACTTTGTTTACCTCCTGCTTACAGACTTGTAATCTCCTTTTGTTAGACTTTTGGGTTATTTCCAATAGTTGGCTATTATGAATAAAGCTGATACTATCAGCTGACATTATCGTTCTTGTATGAATCCATTTGTGTAAATATGTTTTAATTTCTCTTGGATAAATACCCAGGAATAGAGTTACTCAGTCATAGAGTAAATTTATGTTTAATTTTGTTGTAAACTGCCATTTGGTCAGTCCAGTTTTTTTTTTCTCTTTCTTTTCTTTTCTTTCTTTGTTTTTTTTTTTTTTTTTTTTTTTTTTTTTTTTTTTTTTTTTTTTTTTTTTTTTTTTTTTTTTTTTTTTTTTTTTTTTTTTTTTTTTTTTTTTTTTTTTTTTTTTTTTTTTTTTTTTTAATTTTTATTAGCAAACTGGCTAAGCATTGGTCAATTTTACCATTGTTAAAGGAAAAAATCTTCAGGTTTTGTTAATTTTCTCTATTATTTGTTTTTCATTTTATTTCTGCTCTAATCTTTATGATTTTCTTCTTATATTTACTTTGGGTTAAAGTGCTCATTGCTCTCTGCTTTCTTAAGGTGAAAATGTGGATCATTAATTTTAAACTTTCTTTCAAAATCTAAGTGTTCAATGTTATAATTTATCCTCTGAATAATGTCTTAGCTGCATCTCAAACCTTGGATATATTAAGTTTACCTTACTTTCAATTTGAAATATCTTGTAATTTCTCTTGTGATGTCTTCCTTGACTCACACATGTTTAGAAGCATGATGGATTATTTATAAAGATTTGGAGAATTTCTAGGTGTTAAAAACTGATTTTGAACTGAATGCATTGCAGTCCCAGGGACATACTTTGTGTGATTTCAGTCCTTTGACATTTATTGGTGCTTGTTTTTCCCATCTTTCTTGTTCCTGTTTTGCCTTTCCTGCCTTTTAAGAATTAATCCCTCATTCTAAATATTCCTTATTCTGCCTATTAGCTTTTTAGTGATAAAGTTGAATTCATTTCCTATTACTGCTATAACAAATTACCATAACCTTAGGAGCTTAAAAAACATATTTTTTTTTAACAGTCTGAAGATCAGAGGGCTGAAATGAGTCTTATAGGACTAAGGTACATTTGTCAGCAGAAAGGCTGCATTTTTCTGAGGCTCTAAGGGATCCTCTCTTCTCTTGCCTTTTTTTTTCAGGTTGCTCATAGTGCTTGGCTCATCCCACCTTCTGACTTCAAAGCTGACAATTATGTTCTTTGACCTTTGCTTCCATTGCCACATCTCTTTCTCGGATTCTTTTATCTCTTTCTTTAATTTATAAAGACCTTTGTGATTACATTGTGTCTACTCAGATAAACCATGGTAATTTTTTGATCGTATGATCATTAATTTAATCACACCTGCAAGCTATCCTTTCTGCCCTTTGTCATGTAAGGTACCATACTGATAAATTCTGAGGATTTGAACTGGGACATCTTTGGGAGGGGTGTCATTATTTTATCTACCATAATTTCTGTATTTATTAGTATTTGCTCTAGGGATTATAGTATGCATTTACAATTTATCATAGTCTAGCATGAGTTAATATTTAACTGTTTTATATGTAATGATATTAGGTAAGAATTTTACAACTTCATACCTCTTTTATATCCATCCATTTTTTTATGATATTGTTGTTATATATTTTATTTTTACATATACTACAAACTTCCAGATGTACTGCTATTAATTTTTCTTTATGAAAGATATTTTACCTTAAAGGCATTAATAAATAAGAAGAGGTCTTTTATAGATAGACACATATTCACATTTTTAAGTGCTCTTCATTCTGAAATTCTTTTGATTCCATTGTGAATGCCATCTATTAACCAGTTGTTTTACATTTTGTTTATCTGAATAACCAGCACCCACTACACCTAGCAGTCACACCATCTCTGTGCCCTTCTCCTGCACAGGCTCAGGATGTTCGCAAAGTGAGGACTCTGGCCCCCTGCTGGGTCAATTAGTTGAACTGAACATCTCAAATTGACACGATGAAAATCAACCCTTACAACATCCTAGAGCATAAGCAACCACCCTAAGGCGTGTCCTGTACACCCTAGGATGTAGAACTGCTGAGTTACTTAGCCTTCTAAACTTCTCAAGGCGACACAGTGAATCAACCATGACACTAGTTTAAGTTTTTTTCTTTTTCTATTTTACAGATATAATTTTATGTCTTTTGAATTGCATGACTGATGAGAAGGCTGTAGGCATTCTTTTTGTTGTTACTTAGTATGTGAATTTTTTTGGAGGAGGGGACTACATTTTCTTTATTTTTAGCCTTTTAACAATTTGAATGTGATATATCTATATGTAGATTTCTGTTGTGTGTGTTCCCTGAATGATTTTTGGTTCTGTTCATTTGAAATTTGTAAATTTGGAAGAGTTTTTTTTGCCATTTGAAAAATTTTTCTTTGTTATAAGATCTCTGTCTCTCTTTTTCCAGATTCTTAAATTCTAATTGTACATATATTAGACTACTTGATATTGTGCCACTTTTCATGGAGTCTCTGTATTTTTATTTTGTGTTTTTCTCTCTATGCTTCAGTTTTCTTAGTTTCTTCCAAATTCACTAATCTCTTCTGCAGTGTCCAGTCTGTTTTTAAATCATAAAATGAATGTATTACTTCAGATATTTCATTTTTCAACTCTAGAAATCCCCATGGGTCATTTACAGTTGTTTCCATTTCTCAGCTGATATTCTTTATCAGTTCTATCATTATTTTGCATTTGCCTTCATATCTTTGAACGTATTTACAAAAATTATTTGAAAAATTTGTCTGCTAATTCTAATGGCAGTGTCATCTCTGGGGTTATATACATTGATTTTTTTCACTCTGTGTTATGAATCACATTTTGTTGTTTTTTTCACATGTCTAGTGTTTTTAAATCATTTGCTGGACATGATAGATGTTAAACTGTTGTTTGGACAGTATTTTTTACTTTTAAAGAACTTTTTTGTGCAGTTGTTTTAAGCAACTCAATTTCATTCACAGTAGCTCCACTATTGAAGTGTGAATATTCCCAGGTTTTAAGGGAAGCCCAGGAAGCTTATCTTGGCATCTCTACTTTTCCTGGTTAGTTCTGTATCTCCTTTCATGATGAAACCTCATAGCACCACAGTGGTTCTTTTATGCTAGGTTTCTTAGAATCTTATCTGAGGATGTAAAGCTTAGTTTCTATCCAAAGACTCCTCATGGCTCCATGTGTATTTATTTCTGGGGATCCTCCATTATATGACATCTTTTGGCCTATAATTTCCAGTTGCTCCAATAACCTCATGTACTAATATTGTTTATTTTGACCAGAGCAAATACTAATCCTTGTTTTGGCTTCACTTTATGATGCTGCACATTGGAAAGGGCTTTCAGGCAGAAAACCAGGCTTGGTATGGAGTTTACATGATTTTCCCTTATCTCATGGCTTCCCTTATCTCAATAGCCTTATGATATGTGTTGCTAAACACCTGGAAGTAGTTGCTTCATACATTTTTAAAGATTCACATTAAGTGAATCTTAATGTGTTTACAGTGGTAGAGTAAGTCTGATACCTGTAACTCTATCACAGTCCAAACTGGAAGTCTCACTAATGCTTTTTGAGTTAGATTATAGTGATGAAAACGTGTACTTCACTGCCTGGTGGCTAAGAGATGGCTAATTTTATGTATCAACTTGACTGAGATACAGTGTATCCAGATTAAATATTATTTCTGGATGTATCTGTGTGAATGCGTTCAGATGAGGTTAGCATTTGAATTGGTGGACGAAGTAAATGGTTCTCCTGAAGGAGGATAGGCATCACCCAATCTGTTGAGGGCCTAAATAGAACAGCAACAGCAACAACAACACAGAAGGGGAAGTTTACTCTTTCTGTTTGACTAATTCAGCTGAGATACCAGTCTTTTGCCCTTGCCTGGGACATGTACTGCTAACCCTCAGGTTTTCAGAACTTTAGCACTGGCTTTATTGGGACTGCAGCTTGCAAACAGCAGACTATGGGACTCTGTAGTCTTCATAATTGTATGAACCAATTCCTTATAATAAACTTCACATGTGTTAAATATTTATATATAATTATAATAACATGTATATCTCCTATGGATTCTGTTTCAGACTAATACACACAGCACTACTAGGTGTAGATTAACTGATTATAGGCCAGATAAGTCATCTATAATATTTCGTGTATTATAGCCAGACACTGCTACCACATATGACCTAATAAAAAGTCTAATAATATATTTTTGAAATTACATTGGGAAATATAAATAATGTGCTAAGCTTATCTACAACCAACTGTAATGTAGAATGAAAACATATTTTACTGATAATGTAGTCACAGGCATTGGTAATATTACTGTGGTCTGTAATTTCTATTTGACTTAGTTTTAAATTCACTGATCTTTTCTTCTTCAGTGTTTACTCTTTTTTTAAGTATAGCTAATGAATTTTTTATTGCATACATTGTATTTTTCAGTTTTAGAAATTCCATTTAGTTCTTTCTTTTAAGTCTTCATTTTTTGTTAAGATATCCTCTCTGTTCCTACTACTATGGTTTGCTTTTAAAGGAACAGCCAAATTTTGGTGAGAATATAAATATGTATTTTTTCCCTATCGAATTGTGTGTTATCTACATCTACAATGTTAATAGTAGCTGTCTTCATATGGAGATTATAATAAATTCTTATTTTCTTGTCTTTGTTTTGTTTTTTAAATATTTCTTTAATGAGCATATATTACTTCATGGAACTTAAAATATATGAACATTTAAGTGACATATAAAGAAAATACAATATCCTGTTTAATATTGTATAACTTTTAGAAATGTTTTGTTTAATATTATATGTGTTGTGTTTCAGTTAGGGTGAAGTGATTAACCCAACATGTTAAAATTATGATGTTTTCTTAACAATAGAAAATCTATAAAAAGCGATATGATTATATCAATATTTATCATAACTGTTTCTCAATTTTGACATGTTTATGTTCTATAAATAAGTCTATTTCATATATAAATAAATCATTTCTTTTTCAAGATGACAACTTACATGAATAGTGTAATTATAAATATTTTATGATATATCTGAATCTTACTAGTGTAATACATTTTAAGTGTTGAAATTCACAATAATAATGCCTTATCATTGAGAGAAGATAATTCTTTGATTATTCATTATACTTAACCACAAATATCTAATCCGGCTATTAAAAGATACAAGTCACTTCATGACAGTAAGTTAAATTCTTGGAAAGTAAGTATTCCTTTAAGTCATTTATTAAATCACTATTACATGACCTAAGGTCATAAATCAGTAATAATTAATTTTCAAGTTGCAAATTGTTATTTTGAGCAACAGCTATTGAAATAAAAGAATCGTGTTTTCCAGAATCTGTTTGTAGTGCTGCTGGTCCTGGGCAATAGTATAGATAGAACAGACACTAAAAGAGGCAGTATTTCAAGATAGATAAAAAATCTTATTTTAAGGATAACCTATTTAAAAATTCAAAAAGCACGTGATAAGTGAACCTTAAATGAACCCCCCAACAGGACTCCAACAAAAGCAAAAAATAATTTCTCTGAAGTAGAATTCCACGACAGCTTGGATTCTGAGATCCAAAAGTCCCATCTGAGATGCAGGGGAAGCCTGCAGTATGTCATTGGCCAGCGTATAGTCCCCAGATGCCACCCTAAACAGGGGAAAAGCTGTTTATCTTCTGGGTCTCTTGAGCACGACAGTGCATGGCTGCACTGCCTCTGGGCAGCAGCGTTAGCATGCTCAATAGCATGTGGCTAAATGACACTGCCATATCTTGAACCCATTTGGACATTTCTCTTCTACATCCAGTGTACAAATTCATTTCTTAGTGTGTGAAAGAAACACTTCATCTTCAGCCTCGGCCCAGTGATTTGTAGTACGTTCAGTATTAATTGCTGACTATTCTGGGAACTTCACATATCAATTTGACTGTGCCACACCATGAGATCATTCACTACAAATGTGCCTGAAATATTTCCTAGTAGTGACAACTGCTAAAATGAAGAGATATTTCTTTTTATCATAGCATGAATTATGTCCTAGAACTTCAGATTTGAAAGGGAATGTGTGGAGTCACCTACATAAGTAACAGGGAAAGAGGGACCTTTATTTAGGAAAAGTTTAAGTGAAGAATTCAACAACTGTTGATGTCATTGTAGGAACCACAGACACTTGGCATCTACTGGGATGAAGATGTCTCAAGTCACTCAGAAGTGCCATCTTGTCATGGCTAGCTCAGAGCAATGGTCAGGCGATGTTCTCTCAGTTTGCCATGGTAGGTTCATCCATTTGAGAGGCCCAGGATGGATCAGAAGGCTGGGTGGACTCTTGGGGATTCAAATTAGCTTCACATCACAATAAACAGCAAAGAAAAGTTGTATTCTTCTCTATTACACTCCTGTCATATGAAATTTCTAGAACTTTTGTCAGTACATAAATTTCCAGAATCATGTTTGGGTCCTTTGCCTTCATTTCCTTCCTTTCTGGAGGTCTCTTAACCTGAACAATCTCCTCTTTTTAGATTTATTGCAAAGGAGAATATACTTTTAATTTCCAGACTACCCATTTTGGAGAATTTGGCCACCCCTTGTGCCTTTGTCTATCCAGAACTAAAAAGATGGTGAGGCAGAATTCTGCTAATCTTTTATTTAGTATTTTATGATGTGTTTTGTATCTCCTGAGTCATTTTGTCCAACCCTTTTCCTCTTTTCTTCAGGACTAATCAATCTTGAATTTTCCCTATTGCATGAGATAGAGCTTATCAAACTACCTGGTTAAAAGGAGGCCTTGGTAAAAATATCAATCTTTTGGTCCAATCCAAGATATATAGAGAGAAGTTTCCAAGTGAGAGTTCATGATTTTCTGTGTTAAAAATTTAGGAAATATGTATTATCAGACAAAATTGGGAACACTATATAGAACTACCTATAGGATAAGGTAAAAGTACATCTCCAATTTTCTCTACTGGTGGACCCTATAGCATACGGGATAAAGGTACTCTTTCACAAGAATGCAAAAGGAGGATAACTTCTGGCTCAGAAGAAAGACTAGACTTATTATTTCCACTCACATATTTGTTTCCAGTCTGCAACCTTCTCTGGAAGTTCTGGAGGCTACAAATGTGTATCTTGGAGGCTGTTGGACAGGAAAAATGCATGAATGTATGTGCTGGGCAAAAGAGCATGCCTGATGGGATCTTGCTATTATATGTGAGAAAATTTATGGGCACCTCTGTGAGAATGCAAGCTGCTCTGAGTAGGGCTACAGGATAGATTTAATTTTCAGTCTCAGTTGATTTAGTTTGATATTTTGCAAAAATAATTATTGTATTTGTTTTAAAAACTAATGAGAATTTTGAAAAAGACAGACCTTTATTTGCTTTGCTCAGTATTAGTGAGCTAAAATTTCTCCAGCTTAAGCCAATACAGTCATTTTCAAGTGAAAACAGAGAGCAGCTGGATCTATGTCTCAGGGAGCTGAATTTTTGTTGTTGTTGTTATTTTCAGACAAGTCTTGCTGTGTAGTTTAGGCTAGACTTGAACTCACTAAGCAGCCCAGGCTGGCCTTGAACTTGCAGCACTCCTCCTGCCTCAGCCTACTGAGTGATAGAATTGCAGGTGTACACTAACACTCTTGGTGAGTAAACTGAATTTAACCAAGGTATTCATTCTGCATCTGGTCCTTCTGGTCCATACAGGTGAGGCTAGATTTCCTGAGACTGTTATTCCCTGTTCCCTTTTCAAGGACTGAGCACCTCCCCATCTTTTAGGAGAACTATCAGGACTAGATGGGCCCAAGCTGAGCTGTACAACTTGTCTACCCTGGAGCTCCTGGCTTATGTTTAAAAAAATGCAAAAAAGCCAAGCTGCATAAGAAAATCATCTTCCTGTTCTTCAGCAAAAATAGCAAAGTACTCTTTTAATTGTAGCTGTTGTTACAATTTAAACAGAAAGTATTTTACATCCATTTTTTTCTCAAACTGCTCTAATCACAGTAGCATTCATTTTGCCTTAATGTGGCAAATACATCTAACTACTTAATTTTGCTCCTTTTTTTGTAATACAACACTTTATATTTAAGTGTCACAGGCTGCTCTTGTGTATTTCTAAAGTAGCAATAGATTGATTAACCTTCCTTAGTAATGCTGTGACTTTAAAAAATTAAACTGTACTTTTAAACAAGTTACTTCATTCTATTCCAAATCCAATAATGTCTTTCAGTGGTTCCTATGCTTTAAATTTAGATGAAAATTAAATTCAACATGAACCACATTGGGTATATAATAGTCAAATATTTTAAGAGAGTATTGTTTGAATGGATCATTTTCTCGGGACCTGCTATTTGTGCTAAGTGAGTAACAGTAGCTTCTGCTAATCCTTATTAACGCATGGATAGCTTTTCTTGTTTATGATATCATATATAATTTTTTTTCTGAGTGAAAGAACGAGGGGAAGGGAAGGGAAGAGATGAGAAGAGATGAGATGAGATGAGATGGGATGAGACGAGAAGAGAGGGGAAGGGAAGAGGAGAGGACATTCCCACTGAAATATTGTACTTTTGCCATAGAATGGATTGATCTCCTCACGTTGGTCTTAAAAATATTAGCATACAAACTGTTTACATTGTTTTCTTTGGGGAATACTTGTAAGTGCATTTTGGGTTTATGATTTTTTTCTGTAAACTTTTTATTCCAAGTTAAGCAGATTTATGGGTGAGTCCTTAAAAGTGATTACAGACCCTGTCCTCTTTGAGGGTTGTCAAGAACATCACTTAAAAGACAACATGGGTGAGGAGCCTGTGCCCTGTAGTGTGAAACTCAAACTCTACAGTCCACTTCAGTTGTTCTCTCGTGCTGTGCCTGCCCAGATGTTCAACAAGTGTGGGGGGAAAGCTGTTGAAAAGCAGAGTACTTCTTATATAAACGCCACTCAATCATTTCATTTTGTAGCTCTTGTGATAACTTTAAAGTTCTTGACTGTTTTGCATTTTAACTAAAATTTATTTAATGCATACAGGGTGTAATTAAAAGAAATTCACATTGTTGGATACAGACGTTAGCCTAGCACTGAAAGAGACTTTTATCCAGGAATGAGGAGGACATTTGGTCATTTTTCTGTGCTTAACATTTTCAGGGCTATATCATCCTTATTTGAAAAATGAAGATGTTGCTTACCTCACCCATAAAGGCTTTGTTATTGTTTTTTACCTGAACATTAAGCTAGAACACCTTTCCAACTTTTATTTCCCCTAGCATCCTGACACACAGTTATTTTAAAGATACCAAACAAGTATAAAGTGTTTTTAGTATTATTTAGTATTGTCTATAGAATACAAGCACCATTTAAAATACATTTGACCTAGATTGTTGTCAACTTTTTAGAATTAGGATTCTTAAGCTATTTTTGTAACTCTAGAAAATTAATCCCTATCTTTCCTGAAGGATAGAAATACTGCTCAAAATTCATTGAAATCTGAATATTTCTTTCTTTCTTTCTTTCTTTCTTTTTTTGTACCAGAGATTGAACTCACAACCTCACACCTGTCAGGCAGGTGCTTGAGCCACTGAGCTAAATCCCTGGTAAAATCTGAATATTTCAAAAACATTCCTCGTCACTTGGTTCTTTGTATGGGCCTTGAAAAAAGATACGGCTGCTAAAGAGTTTATGGTGAAGTTTTTAGCCTGTAGTTTGGCTTCACTTTTTCTGGATTATATTTAAAAAGTTGCTAAGCAGGTAGCAAATTCCTTTAATTGATGCAGGTTTTGCTTGCATTCAGGGTGACAGATGCCTATTTTTGTAAAACAGGACATAAATAAAGGGTATAAATAAAATATCACTCCACTAACGTTTGTTTTTCTCTTTTATCCTCTTCTGCTCTTTCAAAGGGTGTTAAAATCTGCTGAGATTTATTTTGATGAAGGTAAGTTGCTTCTAGTTATCAGGCAGTAAGGATGTTCTGTTATTGTTTACTATTTCTGCAGCTCTGAAAGGTGCCATCTGAACACTTTTGCTTATAATAGGCAGAAATAATGAAAAGCTATTTTTGCTAGTGATGTCCAGAGCTTTGATTTACTTCTTTAGAAGGTGGCAGATTTATTACTGACACCTAAGGTGGTTTTGAAAGATAACAGGTCACAGAACCATAACTGTGAGAGACTTTTGAAGTTTGATCTTGGGAGGAGTAGGTTAGTAGGTGGAGGAGAATGTTCAGAGTTATAGACAGAGATCGAGGTCCTGCCTGATAAGAAGATGTGCAAATGAAAGTCATAACCTTGGATTGTTCTTCCACGTATGCCTGCTTGTTAAATGTGGCACGTGCACTGTAGGGTCAAAACATGACTTGGTTACACCCATATACAACCATAAACCCTGGACTAGCCAAGAGGAGACCTGCCTAGGTCTGGGTCTGATGCTGGATCTTAGAAATCTCTGGAACCAAATTAGGGGTGAATCAGTTATCACTGAGATCAAAATTTCTAAGTTTCATGGTATGTAGATATATTGTTGAGCCATGTGTAGACCTTAGGGATCTAGATACAAATGCAGCTCACTTTTTACGGCAGTGGTGGTGTAAAAGTGAATATTTACAAAGTAATACAGTAAGAAACTGAGGAGTGGATATTACAGGAGAGATGGGTTGATTTGGAAGCTATTTCATTTAGGAGAAGGAGCATTCACCCAAGGGAGTTAAAGGACATGGATTTTGAACTTAGTCTTGTATGATTGGTCCAAAGAAAAAAAGGCCGAATACATGAAGGTCTTTATATAGACAGCCAGATAGTAACTATCTTTGACTTTGCAGGCCATATGGTTTCTGTCACAACTGTTCTACTCTGATGATGTAATATGCAAGCAGCACAGTAAACAAATGGTCATGGCTGTGTTCCAATAAAACTTTATTTAGCAAAACAGGCAGAGGGCCAGATTCAGACTGTGGTTCTTGGTTTGTTGTCTCCTGCTATTGAAAGACAATATGCAAAGGCGAACGTCATCAAATATTATGATGACCTCCTTATAGTACTTTTCCCTATCTGTGGAGTTTAATAAATGTGATCTCACAGCTTTATATACAGTACATGCACATATAAACCTGTGTGTGTGTGGTGCATTAGAATAAATGGCTCATAGCCCTATAGTGCTTACAGCTTCCAGGCATATTGACTTAGCTTTCATCCCGTACACTTCCAACTCACTGCCTAAAGGTTTTCTCTGGCTACAAGAGCTGCTAGGGCATGCATGGGCAGGAGCAGTGATAGCAAATCTTTTAGAACGTACAAACAGCCCACTCTGGTGCCCATGCCATGGGTTCGCCACCACTGGGCTAGGGAATTAACATGACCTGCCCCCTTCTTCAAGTTCCTAAACAATGATTGACAGGAGCTGGGGGATCATTCTCTTGCATGAGTTCCATGGCTATTTCTGAATACCCCAGTAGGATTAAGTTCCAATTCTCACAGGTGTCACTCGCTCCACAACACTTCTTAATGGGTTCTTACCTTCTCTGCCACATATATCCCCTTTACCTACAAGTTCATGGGCACTTCTCCAATCAATTTTTCATATTGGAATCCTTGCACTGGCATTTATTTTTGGAGGAATGAAAACCAATGCAGTAATTTAGATCTGCAGGGCATAAAATAAACTTTAAGTGTAAAAGCTTAAAAACATCTCATTAAGAGATATTGAAGAAAACTTTCCTCTTGGCAGTACAGGAATAATATAATGTAATAATAGAGGATATTATTTGGGTGCAGAGAAACAATAATGGAACATGTTTTTCTAAAAATGGACCAATTTATTTTTTAAAATCAGGTTCTTTACTGGTTCCTCCTGTAGCTGCAAATGGTGGCCTCTGCTCTCTCCTTGGCTCCCTGCACCGGTCTCTGCTTCTCCTCTTCTTGCAGATGTTGGGATGGGCACAACTGCACCACAAAGTTTTTGAATGATCAGTATAGAAGGAACTCTGGAGGGACAGACTCACTGGGATTGGGTTTGGAGGCTGAAATGGGATTGCAGGAGATTAGGCTGGAAATGTTGTAGAGAAGGTTAGAATCTGGATGTGAGTGGCCTTGAATGACTGGCTGAAGACTTTGGATTTCAGTTTACATTCAGAGTTACTAGATAGATGGCTTTTGAAAGAGGAGTGACAAGAGAACCAAGTAAGATTCCCTAAATAAGTATTTCCTTAAAACCTACAACACGGACGGTATTGTGGATAGGTGCATCAGAGTACAGCAAGGTGCTGAAAAGTCGTTTCCTTTTTGAAACCATTCCTGATCCCTCAGATAGGTCCCTTTCTCCTTTACACCCAACTGTTGCTTCCAATATGATGCCTCTAGGTTTTGAGGGCATTTATTATGACAACTTTTTTCTACCTCTAAGACCTGTCTTATCTCTACATCAAGCTTTGCTTACAGTTAACCATAATTAACACACTCTCATATTTTTTTCCTCCCACAAATGACATTAGGGCAACCATTAGTACACTGAGCTCAGCATTCAGGGGACAAAGTCATAATCTGCCTGTATGCATCCTGAGAGAGCTGGTCTCCTTAACCAAAGAACTTTGCATATCTTTCCTCTGTTGCTTGAGCTTGGGGCTCTGTAAGCACTGATTGGTAAAGATATTTCTTTTTTCCTCCCTCAGAAAAATATCAGAGTCACTGTTCTACTTCCTGATGCAGTGGTTCCCAAACATGTTTTGAGTAAAAGGAACTCCCTTAAATATTTCATTGTGGAAGTTCTCAATACACACAAAAATATTAATAGTGAAAATAGTAATGACGAATTCTCACATACCCTTTATTCAGGTTCAACAATTGCCTTGAGTTTGTTATTTTATTTCTTCTATTTACCTTTTTCTTTTTTGCTTAACAATTTAAAAGTAAACCCCAGGCATCATCTTTTCTTTTAATGATAGAAAATTAGGTTAAAGACACATAATTTTTTGGGCCACTGAATTTGAACATCTGTTCTATTCCTAGAGTACTGGGTCTGGTCTTTGAAGATTTGGCCTGAAGGTTAAAGTATCATGAAAAATAAAACTACAGGTGCAAACCTGCAGGCTTTTTTTCCCTTACAGTTTTGGCCTTATTACCTCAAGCAATAAATCTAACCTTTATTCTTCAGTGTATTGAAACTAAAGAGTAAGTAGTTGATTCCTACTGTTCTTCTCACAAGTTTTCAGCAGGATGGGGTCAATTCACTGCTTGTTTCAGGCTTAAAACTCCCCCTGAAGAGCAGGGATGAAGGCTGGTGTGTAACTGGAGTTGCTGGATATCGTATGCATAAGATGGGTGAGTGAGTTGAAATTCACAGGCTTTTCTAAAGCTCTCTGTCTTAACTAAAAATACTGGCATTTTCTGGAAAGTTGGCTGTATGCTTATTGAGAAAGAGAGACTTCTTTCCAGTGCAGTGTGACATTTCTACAAAAATCAATGATTTAGAAACAGGCATCTGAAATGAAATGTGCAACTTCGCTTTCCATTTGTTGGAAAGCCTGCTGTGCTGGTTTTGAAATCATACATGTTTGGTATGCCTTCAGGGGGTAAAAAATACATTGACTTTGCCCTTTGGAACATGTAACAAATATCTTGTGGAATGTGAAAAAAAAAATAAAACAAGTGAGCCCTATATTTTCAAATTGATTTTGTAGTATTTACTTAATTTGTTGTTTACTTTGAGTACTAATATTTATTTTTCCCTTTTATCTTGGAAGCTTTTCATCTTTATTAGATGAATCCAGAAGAAGGGATGGCTCAGCCCTATGTGATCCATGTGTCAAACTGAAACTTGTTCTTTGATTATTAAGGGTAATGAATCTTATCAGAGAATGATGATGTTTTAATTTGAATTATGAAAATTAAAGAAGCCAGTTATTAAATATTAACACAAGAGGGAGAGACTCAATACCCTTTGAAGTCCAGCTTCTCCCCTATCAAGATGCACAAGAATTTCTACATCTTTTTCAAAGTTCTTAAATTGTAAAATTCTTACCTTCTAAAGTTATTAATAAAGGAGAGATAGTGAAGAGTATGTAAAGACTCTAATACAAAATCAGGATAGAGCTAGTGCTTCATTCCATCTCACAATCACAAGAAGAGAGCCTGAGGCAGATTAAGGAGCAAGGTCATTTACAAAATTACCTCCTAGCAACAGCTGTAAAGGAACAATGTGGGTAGATGAGTCAGATCTTTGAGATATTACTTTGCACTAGAGTTCAGGGAAAAGAGAAAGGAAAGATCAACAATTGGATATCTGAGTCTCTGAATTTGGGTTATACCTATGTAGTTTAAAATGCGGCTACTTGGTCTTTGTCACTTGGCCAAACAGAAGCAATCTAGTGAGACAAAAAACTTCACATTCTGGGATGGATTGGGTGGGAGTAGCTCAGGGACCAGGTCAGTTAAGGTTGGTACTAATGAGATTTCTGACTCAGCTTGAACATCATTAAAATAAAAACCCTCCTCCTTATCATCTTCATCATTGCTGCTACCATTTGTTGAGCACTTTTTTTTACCGTATTTCCACCAACCTCTGTAGCCCTTTTATAAAAGCAGATATGGCCATTTCCATGTTAAAGACAAAGTTTCTGAGGCTCAAAGCTGGATAATTGGTCAACAACATCTAACAGTTAATTGAAATAATCATAATCCACTTTTATGGAGTATGTACTGTGCCATGTGCCCTGTGCTGCCCCATGTTGCCCAGCACTGTGCCAAGAGCTTTGTGGACTGTCTGATGTTACTTTGCACCTCCAAGATGAGGAGACAGACAGTCTGCCCAAGGTCATACAGGTGCTAAGAGGAAAAGCCCTAACTTGAAGTCAGGCATTCCTTCCAGCAGGTATGATAATTAGGATTCAAAACTAAATGCAGTTGATACAAAGCTTATGATTATATCACTGCAACTCACTGGTCCAGGGACACATACAAGGCGAAAGTAACTAAAGCAATGATCATGTCACTTGTGTTTCTCTACAGCCACTTCAGTGGATGTAACATAATTATTAGTAGTCACGATATGCTCCTTGAAATTGACTAAGGCCAATCTCAGCAAATTTGTGTGTACTTGTGTGCATGTGTCTGTACCAGCTCATTCTGTCAGTACTGCAGCTGCATGGGATCTCAGGCCCCGAAACATTCTTAAAAATATGTGCTTACCTTCCTGAGCTTTTGCCTCATTCAACTAGCTAACTGGAAGACCTTTGAGAAAATACTTTGTGCCACAGCTTTAACACCTAAAATGGTGGCTTCTCTTTCCATAATAGCACATTAACAGTTTTTTAGGTGCAGATATTTTCAATGCTTTAAACAAAATAAATGACTAAATGTGCACCTTCAATCCTGCAAGGTGGGGTTGGCGGAGATATCTTCAGGGGTTTGGACCTGCACAATGTGGGCAAGGGGTAGCACTGAATGGAATTTTTTGGTGGAGAGGGATTTCTGTCCCTCTAAAAACTGTCTAACAGGTCTGTGTTGCTTATTGCACCTATATTAGGATCCTTAGGCTTAATCTTTCCTCCCTCTTGGCTAACTGGAAGATTCAAGGGGGTGGGGGCACCATACATAGATCTAGGGGAGATGTAGCCCAAGGAAAGTGGGTCAGTAGGCTGAGAGACAGGGGACAGATCTCTATTCAATTTCCGAGATTATGCCCTTTGTCAGAGTTGCCTACAGACACAGTGCCGGTGTGTTCCAATTTTGCAGAATTATCTTCCCTGGTTAGAACCCAATCCCCTCACCCCAGGGTCTGCACAAATCCTTCCTGATCAACACCCTGCCCCCTTTCTTTCTCTCAAGCTGTTCATTCTCCCTGGGCATGGCTGTGATTTGGGGCATCTGAGGAATTAACCATTACTCTAGCAAGGTCTCATCTGTGTTTAACTGCAGGTGAATATCTCGACCCCCTTTTAAAGCTGGCTCCTCTCCCTGTGAACTTTTGATTCACCTTGTTTTTAAGAGGAAAGTTACTTGGGAGGGGCCCTGTGCCCAGCCTCCCTGTTAGCTCGATTGGGGCACTGGGGCCAATTAGCACATGGGAGCTGAGCCTCTTCATTGGGACCAGTGCTGGGACATAGTTTCTAGTCCTCTCTGCAGAGCCAGTGATGCTCCACAGGGCTCTGCAGCTCACACCCGAGGCTTTAAAAAAGGGCGTAAAAATTAACTAACTGCTGCATGGGGGATGAATTACCCACTAATGACAGGCACCCAGGTGCGCAGAGCAAACTGCGGAAACTGGGCCAGCAGTAGAGGAGCGTAGGCGACCTGGTGCAGAGTCATGCCAGGAGTAGCTCCCCTGCCTGGAGGGAACAGGGTCCCCAGCTTTCTCCTGTGTCCTGGGACCGGTATGCAGGGACCAGGGTTTGCACCTACCTTCTCCTTTCCCTAGGTCTGAAGTCTGAGGGTCATCATACCAAAATATTTTTATAATTATTACCTGTTTTTTAATAGGAAAAGGAAATAGAATTTTGCAAAGGAGAAGGGGACCATGAGATTTGTGGAGAGGGGAGGGAGAAAAAGGGAAGAGAAACGTCTGAAAAAAGAATTGAGATGTGTTATGTGCATGTACCAGCTCCTCACAATGATTGCAATCATTGTGTACTACAAACATGCAGTAATAAAAGAAAATAAAAACATTTCTTTTTTGGCTTTACTTTCCCACATTTTCTTTTTTCTGTTTCTCACTAATCCCAGGACAGGGATTAGTGCCTCTCACTAATCCTGGAATTTAAAAACATCTCCCTTGACTTCTAAGATTGAAATGGTAAGAGCTAGATTCTCACATTGCTTTTGTTTCAACAGTTTTTTTGGTTTTGATTTTTGTACATCAGACAGTTTCTGTGTCTGAGATATTATAAGGTAGTGCACTAGCAAATTTTCTACTTTTTTCTTGTTGGAAAAAAAATTGAAACCTACCTTTGCAATAAGAAATCCCCATCCCCCTCTTTAAAAAAGTACTTGACGACCAATAACATCCCATATTAATAGATCAGTAATTGCTACATTTCATACCATGTAGGTTTCCCTCTGAAACCTCAGTCACATTTGGATACTGTGGTGGGGGCTTAAATGTAGCAACTAATGTGCTGTTCCAGCACCCATTTCTTCACCTCTAATGTTTTTATTGACCCTTTAAGTGGAATTTGTGCTCCTCTGAGTAGGAGCTGGGCTTTGAGATTGAGTTCCATGGTTTTGTTTGGTTCTTTAGTGAAGACTTTAAGATCCTGAATTGCATCAGGAGATGCATTTGTTGGTTCGGGTTTCAGATGAAAGCATGAAATCTCACTGACTTGCTGAACGTTGTGGTTTTGAATCAGGGCTTTGGAGATGAAACTGTGAAACCTCCCAAACCAAAGCTCTTAACAGAAATCGCCAGCTGCAATTTGCATATTGGCTTTGCTGCAAAGTTTTAACAGTGGTTGTGCTGTCTTATGAATAAGAATATTTTCTGATATTTAGCCAAAAGCTCACATGCTGTTTCCAAAATCTGTTGTTTTTAGACAACTGAGGCACCTGGGTTGTTTGGACAGGAGTAACTCCTACTCCTAAAGGCTGGGCTTTCTCAGACTAAATAAATAAGGTGTCACCCTCTATTTAAAAAAAAAAAAAAAAAAAAGCTCTTATGTGGCTCCAATATAAAAAGGAAATGCAAAAAACTGGGGCTTTCTTTTTATTTTCTGTTTCCCTTTTAAACTCTTGCAAAGGCATCAACACATACTTCATCCTTTAGCCAGGGAGGTTAGCTTTTATTAGTGATGGCCTTGGCAGCACTGTAAACTTGAATTTACCATTTACTGTAGGTTTAACTGACCCAGTCACAGCCAGGCCAAAAAAACACCCTGAAAACATTCACCATATCTGTTACCATCTTTACCTCTAACCCCTTTCTCATATAGAGGACGAAACATTCTCTACAACAGAAAATGGTAAGAAACATGTTTCTTGTATTTTTTCCTTAAATGATAAAAGAGAATTAAGTCAGTTGGTAACAGGTGCAGTTTCCACCTTGCACAGTTGACATGGGTGCATGCCTGTTGCTCTGAAATTATCCCCACTACTGCCCTTGAGCAAAGTCCTTTTAGTGCAGTATGTGGAATGTTTGGCCAGTGGTTGAATCACAACTTTAAATTTCACAGGTGGTACCTTCACTCCAGAGAGGCTGTCTTCCAGTAATATAGAAAAGGAAAAGAAAGAACAAAGAACAAAGAAATGTATTGGACATTGCCCCGGGGCTGAACGTTTTAAGGACTGGCAATCATGGACGTTGTGGAAATATTGTCTTTGCCTCCATTTCTAAAGAGGCATGGAACTATCAGTCAGGAAGAATCAAAAAGCAAATTGGCGTTTTAGATTTTTTTAAATAAAGATTTTGGACTAATAGTGTTATGTGTGGCACAGATCATTTCAGGACCCTTTGGAAGCTTAAATATAGCATAAAATAATCTTGCTTTGATTACTTACAGTGCCGAAATCTCTTCTATTGCTGTGGGAATGATGTCAACATCAGACATCCCACACGTTTTTGATCTTAAGCACTGTCATAACTGAGTATGCCACACAGAAGGTGCAGGTAAGGGGTCATTCTTAGTGGGATGTGTTCTGAAATCTCTGAGCCAGAAGTCTGTACTTGCTTATCATTAAAGATGTTAGTGGTGAAGGAAGTTCTTATCTTTGAGACTTTGATAGCTGTTACAAATCTTTCAAGCGCTATTTTCTTATGCCATTTTTGTCAAATCAAATTTAAGTAATAATTCTTCATCCCAGCTTTATGATATCTCTGGATGCCTTGAATTCTTTCATGTGCAATGAAAGTTTACAAAAGTTCTTAGTTTACAAAATCTTTCACAGCTCTTTCCAATACAATACTTTATTTAAAATAAATCACATTACCCTTGGCTGAAAGAGAAATACAAGTTATAACAATATAGCATTGACAGGTTTGACACCCCTACCACCCCCTCCTGCATCCAGCTGCCCCAGTCAGAGCCTGTTCCTACATCCTGCAGCTTCCCTGCCTGAACCTGGGAGCAATGTCTACTTTGCTAGGACACAGCACACCCACCCTACCTGCTTGATCATGATGCCCACTGCTATAGCCACATACTCAGCTATTCTCGCTCCATTCCCCCAGTCTCATCCCAAGCCCCCCACCAGTCTCATCCCACCTTTGTCCATCCCGCTAACCTCTCTAAAAGACTCATAAAAGAGCTAGCTTAGTAAACTGGACTAGTACTCTTTCTTCTTTGGAATTACACCAGGAGGTTCTGCCTGAAACCCCAGAATTCAGGCTTACTGTGTTCCTTACTGGGTCATCAGTGTTTACTTAACAAGCATCATGATTTTAGGAATCTACTACATGGATGGTGCTGATGCTTGGTGAATCACACTCTTTGCCATCTTGTAAATAATAGTAAGCTTTTAGGAGGACAACAGAGCAGTGATTAAAACAACAACAAAACAGCGAAGATTATAGCGATTAAGATTTTAAGGTGTTATCCTGAATCTGGGGGCCATTTTCTGTACCAGAGAACTATGCCTGTGTGTAGGCCTGTATGTGAAAAAATTGATTTAGGTAATGTTTTTGGTAGTGGTGGGCTTGGGAATACAGCCTTGAGTGACACCTGAAGGATGGAGAGGACCTGGCTCTGCAGAGAGGAAGCAAAGAAGGAGAATGAGAAGGAAGAGATGGAAGAGGAAGACAGGATGAAGAAAAGACTGGGTAAAGCAATGGCGGGGGAAGAGAAGAAGTCAAAGAGGAGGATGCAGGAAGGGGAGAAGAGAGAGAGCAGGAGTGAGGAGAGAGGAGAGAGAAGAGGGATTTGGTAAGCTATTAAAAAATTTGATCTTTTCCCTACACCAGAAGTAAGCTTTGTTCTGTAGGCATTTAAGGAGGAGAGAGAATGAGAGAGAGAGAGAGAGAGAGAGAGAGAGAGAGAGAGAGAGATTGATTCAATTTTAGAAACCTGTCCCTGGTGGCAGGATGAAGATTGGTTTGGGACCCAGCTTCGGGAGGCCACCATGGTGGGTGCCAGGTAGTAGTGGTGGTAAGTACCTGTGTGGACAGTTTACCCTTCACTCTTGGCACAGCTGTGGGGTGAAAGTAAGAGTCCTGCCATGGCGTTCACCATGTGGCATGATTGGAAGAAGCTTAGGTCACAAAGAAGAACTGTCTGGGTGAGGAGCCAGCACCTCAGATCTGGGGCCAGTGTCTTGCTATTTCCTCTTGGGACCTGAAAAGTCACTTTGCATGAGGGTCTCTGTGACTGCAGGGAGAAGCCCAGCTCTGTGCGGAGGAGGAGCCTGAAGAAGTGCTATGTATGCACCTGAGTCTTCCAGAGGGGCAGATGGGGAGATGGAGAGGAGAGCTGTAAGATGAAGGAATGTGGGAGTAGCGTTACTGTTTTTGTACTCTCAACCCTGTGGTGTCATTCTGACTTCCTGGCTTCTCAAACCTGCATTGAGGAACAAGGGGTAGGAGAAGAGGTAGGTGGGTCTGTTCCCCACCTTAAAAGGAGGATGCCTTCCTGATGGTCTCAGTCTCCTCTCATTCTTCCCTTGTTTCCCCCAACCCATGGGCTAGACTACAACTCAGAGAAAGGAGAGATTCCTCCTTACATATTCATGTACATGTTTGTGCCATGTTTCACCTCTGCAGTTGGGGGGCACCCTCTTCAGAGGATGGAAGACCCTGTTGTCATCCTTGTGCCTTTTGCAGTGGGGGAGAGCCCATGCCACCTGCTATGGACAATTGTGGGTGAAGAGGGGTGAATTCAGGCTGGGAGGGAGGAAAGTTAGGGGTGGAAAACCTTAAATCTACAGAGGAACTTTATCCAGTTCTGCTTTGTGGCTTCTATAATGAAACTTCTTGCCCATCTCTCTAAGAAATCATCAGTAGAATATGAATTTCTCCCTGATATACAGAATTGGGTTGTGGGGGGAATGACATTAGTTGAAGTGCTTTCTCCTACTTGATGAGGAATCTGTAGAGCAATGTGAAATCAGTTCACAGAAATGTAAAAGGAAAGGCCTATATTTTGGACACATGTACATGCATATTGGTTTTGTTTGGAATTTTACTTGCTGACAGTTTTTGGTTACTCATGAGGCCTGTGAGCCTCAAAACTGTATATTACCGTTGATTCATGAAAGAGAAGAATCCAGTACTGCCAGGACTCAGGCACAGTATTCTATAATTATATTATATTTCATAATTGTTTGGAGCTAGGCTATTTGTCCAATTCCATCACACATGGTTATTTCCTTCTCTTGCCTTGTAAATTGGATAAAGCTCTTATCAGTATTCGCCCAGCCATAGGAAACAGCCTGAGTTTTGCAGGCCCTCACATTATGCTCAGAGAGAATTTTCACATATCTAAAAATACCAGGCCTGGCATGATTTGTTTAACACTGTTATTGTGGAACTTGCTTTTTGACTCAACCAATTCCTGCTGCAAAAAGAAAAGATTACCATAAGCAACAATCCATAAGCAGGAGCATCATAACTAGCCAGTATTGAAAAAACTGTGGTGTTTGCTGTCTGGGGGTCAGTTGATGGGGTCTGCGGCAGAGCAAGACCAACTTGGAACTTGTCCAGATGGGCAGCCAGGAAAGCAAGCCTCGTAAGGGCTCTCAGGCTTGCTCTGCAGCACATGGTTGCACCACTTGTGCAAGGAGAGGGGCAGTTGAGGCTAGGACCGGAAGGGAGATGGGTAGCCCGCAGAGCTGATCTGTGTCTCCATCTACACATCTACCACCTGCACGTGTGGCAGTGGGCAGTAAACCAAGTGCTTCAATGCAAATCTGCTTTCCATTCAGTCTTAGGACGGATGCAGAGCTAGCGTTATCCGTATTTACAGGCAGAAGATGGTGGCTCAAACAGTTTTCTTATCACTTGTGCAAGTCAGACACTTAACTGTGACTTGAACCTCTGGTTTCTGATTTGTGGCTAGTGTTCTTCCTGCAGCATTTTACTGGCTTAGTAAAATCCCTGTGGCAAGTGCTTTCTAACTGCAAAATATAAGCCTGGAGTTACAGAAAGCCTGAAATATTTGGGCTTGAACTTCCTTAGAGATATTTCATCAGAGGGAGAAAAGGAGAGCTTTGTTTCTGTCCAAGAGACTTGCTCAAATTGTGTATAAGTGTGTAGGCTAGGAGACACCCTCAAGACTGGAAATGCATAGGTATCTGAGACTCACACTTGGGGTTGAGGTCACATCCTTTGAGATACTTTCAGTAGTTCAGATAAAGGCAGCCCTGATGACAGCGTTCCTGGGTACCTGAAGTGACTAAGGATATAAAAACAACCCCACCTGTATGTTAGAGCCAAACATTTTTCTAATGAGGGACCACTAATGCATCCTTGTGTTAGAAAAGTTGGGTATAATTTTGAAACACTTTCTAATTTTCTTTTGTTGTCAGATGTAGTATTCTTTAAAAATCAGCTCTCAGTTTTCCACAGTTTGATAGTCTATCTAAAAATAGGACTGTAAAACAAATTCTAAAAACCATGTTCTTAGGTAATAATTTATTTAAAATCTAATGTATTAATGTATACAAATAGCAAATATAAACAATGACAAAAAGCAAAACACACAATCATTTAAAATTCTCTCTATATTATTGAACTAAGAAAAAAGCTGCTCTAGTTTTTTTTTAAGAAAAGCATTTCTAAATGATCAGTCACTGAAATTACTGATACAAATGCCTTTTAATTTTTATCATGCTTCTTTCTACTTTTCACTTTTCCTCCTCACTGTGTTGTAGAAGATTTCTCTTCCAGATGGGGCCATCTTTCTGTATTTTTGTCCTTGTTCCTTCTGTGAGAAGGATCTTGGTTTGCCCAAGACAGCTTATGCTGTTTGATAACCGTGGAACTATCAAACTTTGTGTTCCTTCTCGTCTCCACTTTTATCTAAAGTGGAACTGTTCCAATGCCATCAATCCTTTGTGATAAGAAGAGGCAGGTAAAAAAACACACACAGACACACACACAAAGCCTTAATGACATGGCACTCTTCCTTCAAGTTTAATTTATGAAAGAAGAAGCAGGAAAGACTAACCCACTTCCTCTGATTTCTGGAGAAAATTTGCCCCAGAATCATTTCATTGCTTTGGATGGTGGATGCCAACAGGAATGACTTGAGTGCTCTCAGACTCTTTGGAAGCCGTGAGGTCTGTTCTCATCTGTGGCTGCATGGAGAGAGCATGGCCGGCCAGTTTTCCCTGGTGGACAATACTGTGGTTCTTTGCCCTGGTTGTCTAGCAGCTTCCCAGTGTGTCCCTGATGCCTGTTACACCCTGGCTGGTCTGTGGTTCTGAGCTGCCAATGGGGTCTGACCAGCATGGCAGTGTGTACCGGTTTCCTTTTTTACCTTTCATCAGGTGCTTCTCTTTAAGATTAGAAGAGACAATTGCAAGGAACATGGATCCATTTCAAGGCTTCTGGAAGAGAGCCATGTGCCCATTTTTCCTAATGATAGACAAAAAGAGTTAGAAATTAGGACCGAACCAATAGCTTTTACTTCCCAATTAAGACACTGACACTTGAAGATGTATGTAGATCTGTGTTCCTTACTTGGTCGTGTCTATTGGTATCACAGAGAAAACTGTATCAGAATATTCTGACTTCGAGCCTTCTATACCTACTGAGTCAGAGTATCCACAGGGACCTCGTGGTTAGAAGAAGCTGCCAGAGCTGCTGATTCATATCTCTGTTAAGGGGCCCTGGTTTAGGAAAAATGATCCAGAACTGTTTGGAGATCATCTGATAACCAGGCCCATTGTACTTTCCTGCAGGCCTTGTGTTTCCCGGGGTGCACATGTAGCACTCAGAATACTTGTCATTCTGTGAGAGAAGGTGGACCAAGTGATGCTCAGGAAGATGAGTGGGTGCACTCGTCCTGTCCTGTTATTCTTCACCACACCAGTGAGCACTGGGGATTGCACTGAGAACTTGGGCTGGACATGAGCATAGGTACCACTCCCGGCTCTGCTGTGGACTGGCCAAAAGACCGTGATATACTCGCTTGGTTTCCCTGGGCTTGGTCTTCTTGCTCAGGAGATAGATTGGGTGACACGTAAGGCCCTCTGAAGTTCTAGGCTGCTTTGAGTTCAACCTAAAAAGAATTTCTTTAAAATAATACTGCACAAGTGACCTATTCACATCCTAGAAAACCAAAAACAGTGAGGTAAGCAAAAATGAAATGAAAGCTCTATTATTCCACAACCCTTCCAACCCTGAGACAACCTGCAGATGTAGCTTCCCCTAGTTTGTGTGTAAAAGTAAACACAGGTGTATGTCAACATGAAACATATGTATTTTTACATAATATGATGTGCTTTACAAAAAGGCGATTGTATTGTATAGTGTTCTATAATTTGTCTCTTGAGATAACATATCAGCAACTCAGAGGCACCTTTCCATGCCTCTGAGTGTACATTTGACACTTTTAATGTGGGGACAGATAGTCATTGATCTCAGGCCTGGCCTTGGGGGCCACCCCTCCTTCTGTTCTTCACTAGCTGTGCGACCTTAAGCAAGTGACTTCATTTCTTTAAATGACAATTTTCTCCTATGGAAAATAGCTTTAAGAATATTTCTCAATTCCTGGAGTGGTTTGAGAGTTAAATCAGAGTTGTATGTTAAATACTTAGTGTATTGTCTGGCCCATCAAAGAGTTCAATATGTGTTAACTAAATATGCTACATAAAATTTCATTTTACCAGTGTGTATCATTTAAGCAATCATCTCTCAGCACTTGTTCAGATTTGTTGTTACTACACACAAGGATGTACTGACTATTTTTAGATAAATATTTGTATATATTCTTAAAACATATTCCTGAAAGCATAACTGATGAACTAAAGTGCGTGCACATTTTAGAAACGTCAATAGGCAGAGTCAAAGTGCCCCAAAGAAAAGTTATAGCAATCTATAATGGTGACTGTTTGCCATGGCTACCTTTCATTTTATTTGTGCTTCAAAAAATGTAAAACGAAGGGGAAATGGGTGAAAAGTGGTTCTATGCTTTTATTTGGAATTTACTTTTATGTACATACTCTGCATGCTTTTCTCTTGTAGAGCGTCCTGTTTATTGTTGGCTTGTAAAAATATTCATTCATTTAGAGTAGCCACCACTATGGTTTGTGTCTAGCTGTTCCCCCAAAGCTTCATGCAGTACAGGTGGGGCTTTTTCAGATGTGACTGGATCTAGAGTGTGTGGTGCTGGGATTGAGTCATGGTGCAATGCTAGGCTCAAGGGCACTAGGATTAGGGGTGTGAATGCTACCTATTCTAAGTAGTCTGGATAGGATAAAAGGCACAGAAAGATGCTGTTAAGATCCTTTGTTGCTTTTGCTACCTTGTTGGCACCATGAACTGTTCTCTGTGATGCATCTCTGCCAAACCACCCTGCCTTCCAGCCAGCTAATTACGGACTGAAGCCTCTACAATCTGTGAGCTAAATAAACCTTTCCCCCTTTAACTGTGAGTGTTGTGTATCTTGTCTGACTTATGAGAGAAAAGTAACTAAGGTAGCTACTCTTTTCTCTCATGTATTAATCCCTGAGATCCAGTTTTGCACCCAAGTTCTGGGTTAAGTGAGGGAGGAGTGAACATGACAGCCCTTGCCCTTGCCCTTGCCCTTGAGGATATCAGGTACAGAGGTGAAAACGGATATGAAATAAATGATGAAAACCTAAAATCAAGGAGAATAATAGAACCACCCTAACTGTTGATGAGCACATCCTGAGAGATTCCCTAGGGCAGTAAAGAGTAGGGAATTTTTAGAGAAAAAAGATTTATCTAGGTATAGATGGGTTCCAGATACTTAGGTTGAAAATATGTTTTCCCTACTTTGTTCTTTGTGTTTTATTAATTTATTCAAAAATCTATATTGCCATCTTCTTTGGTTTAGATATGTATAGTTCGAGGGTGTCCTCCAACAGTTCATGTATTGAAATTTAATCACATTTAATTGTGATAATTTAATTCATTTAACTGTGGAGTATTGAGAAGGTGGAAACCTCTGACTTTGGTGTGTAGAAGTGGGGCCACTGGGAGGTGACTAGGATTGGGTCAGGAAGAGCCTGCATGATTAAATATCAATGGATTTATAAGAAGAGAGAACTGAAGAGATTCATCTATATTTCTTGCCTCTCTGTGTGTCATGGCATATGGCCCCTTGACTTTGCACCTTCAGAACTGTTAGCTGAATAAAGTGTGCTGAGAGACCAGCAACAAAGGACCTTACTAGCATCTTTCTGCACCTTTTATCCTATCCAGACTACTTAGGACAGGTAGCACACACACTCCTAATCCTAGTGCCTTTGAACCTAGCATTGCACCATGACTCAATCCCAGCATCACACATTCTAGATTTCTTTTCTTTATCAAATTAAGTATTTCATTACGACAATGAAAAATGAACTAATATGGCATCACAAGCATTCAAAAGTACTAAAATTTATTAATATTTATTTTCCATATTTGGTATTTTATCTAGAAAGCCTGCCCTTTGAAGTTTTTATTTTTAAGTTTTGTTTGCACTGAAACTCATCACAGATAAGAAAGACGTGAATTTAAAGTAGTTATCAAAGATCATGTTTCTAAAAGTGTGTAGGGGCTGAGTACAGATAGAAAGACTGACTTTTGTGATGATCCAAAACCTGAGCTCAGTGAAGCATACAGTCTTGGGCTTCAGTTGATAGAGGCTAGATAAGAGAGATCACATCTTGATTCACAAAATAGTGAAAGGAAAATTTGTTCTCAATTGTCTTTTCTGAGCTGTTTGAGTTGTAGTATCTTATGCTCTTGGCACAGTTATATAGTCCCAGGTTATTTTGGTATAAAATTTTCTTTCAAACTAATTCATATTAAAATGTGAATGACTGAATAAGCACTGCCTGCCCCAGTATACTTTCATTTTAACTGAGCACCATAAAGGTGAATGATATTTATATAAATGTGCATAAGTGTTTCATTTCATTCATCCAAGTTAGACTGAATGTGAGATGTAACATTTTTATTAAACAAATCTTTATTGCATTCTTAGGACTACTCACAAAAGAAGCACCTCCAGAAAGATTTCAATGGCTGATAAGTACAGTATACCAAGTTAGAGAGTGAACTCTAAAGGCCGAATATCAGTATCAGGTTCTAGTTCTGACATTTACTAGCTGTGTGCATGCTGACAGATTAGTTACCTCCTCTGTATTCCAACTTCCTCATACGTGAAATGATAGTGATGATACCCACCTCACAGTAAAGGTGAAGAGGTTGAGTGATTTACTATGTAAATGGTACCTAAAGTACAGCCTGGCATGTATCAAATCACTTTTCTTTTCTTTTCTTTTCTTTTCTTTTCTTTTCTTTTCTTTTCTTTTCTTTTCTTTTCTCTTCTCTTTTCTTTTCTTTACTCTTTTTCCCCCTCCTCCTCCTCCTCCTCTTCCTCTTCTTCTTCCTCTTCCTCTTCCTCTCCTTCCTCCTCCTCCTCCTCCTTATTGTTTCTTTGAGACAGGGCCTCACAATGTAGTGCAGAGTGACCTTGAACTGACTTATGTAGCCCAGGTTGACCTCCAACTCACTGCGATCCTTCTGCCTCAGCCTCCTGAGTGCTGAAATGACAGGTGTGTGCCATCACATCTGGCCTAAATCTCAATAAATAATAGTAATTATTATTTTGAACAAAAATCTTTTCTTGAGAGAAAATTAGAAAATTGTGTTCTCCTTATCCATGTCCTGTGGATTTCAGTACTTTAGTCTCTTGAACTCCTTTTTACCTTTTTAACCCTCCCTTCTCTTCTTTGATTCACGTATTCTTCAAATTTCCCTTACATATGATGATTTGTATGATTTCATTCTTAATTCTTTCCCCACCCTATTCCTCTCTCTCTGGACCAGGCAGCTTTCCTGGCTTCATATATCACTTTTTTGAGCTGGTTTCCCAAATTCCTATTGTCAACTCAACTTATCAGTACAAAATATCTGGACATTTTGTCAGTTAAGATCTATGTGTGTGCTTGCTGCCATGGTTAAAAACAACACAGATTAAACTGTCTTAAATGATAAAGGAGTTCATTAGCCAAGGAATTCAGAATAAACAGCTTCAGGTATGGTTTGACCCAGGGGCTCCCATGATATAACCAAGGCCCTAGGTTTTCTCATCAGTTTTCCCTGCCTTCCTGGCAGTTGGACTGACAGCCAGAAACTTAGCTAGAATCTACAAAGTACTCACACTTTTTATTTTCCTGTCAAGCCACTCAGGGGAGAAATGAGACTCTGTGCTGATAGCTTTAGAGGTAAATCAATTCCACTGCTCTGTGCACTTTAAAATCTGGGAACTGCTTTTTGAAAAGCTGTGTGAATGCATGCTGATTAGGAAAACGACTGATACTCACTAAAAATGTGCTGAATTTCTTCGAGTTTATGTATGTGGTTCTTTGGTTTTATTAATTGTGTTAGGAGAGTCACGATTCTCCCATTTTCTGGGTTTGAAAGCTCAGGGTTCATATTTTCTCTTCCAGTTTTCAGTAACCCCATAGGATTGTAGTTAATGATCCTTCCACTTTGGTGTTGGCTTTCCTTCCTTACAGGACCA
>RJWM01013643.1:0-52708 GCA_004363535.1 Dasyprocta punctata
GACTGAGGACCAATAGAATCAGAACAGTGGTGGCGAATGCATGGCACACATGCTGCAGAGGGCTGTTTTATCACTGAAAGCTCTAGAAGATTCGTCATCACTGATCTAGTACATGTAATGAACTAAAAAAAAAAAGTTAATCCCCCCCAAATAAAAGACTCAATCAAAAAATGGGCTAGTGAAATAAACAGACACTTCACAGAAGTAGTACAAATGGCAATAGGTACTTGAAAAATGTTCAACATTGCTGGCCATTTGAGAAATACACATTAAAACAACACTGATTCTGTCTTACGCCAGAAAGAATGGCCATCATCAAGAAACCAAATCAGGTGACCAGGCTGTGGTGGGGAAAGAAACCTTCCTACATCATGGGTAGGAATATAAACTAGTACAATCACTACAGAAATCAATATGGACCTTCCTCAAAATACAGAAACTAGAAATTCCATTCAACCCAACTCTTCCCCTTCTAGGTATCTTCCTGAAAGAATTAAAGATACCACAATACCGTGATATGTGCATTCCCATGCTCATAGCAGCACAACTCATAAGAACTAAATCTTGGAAGCAGCCTAAATATCCATCAACAGATGACTGCATAAAGAAAATATGGTATTTACACACAGTGGGGTACAACTCTGGCATAAAGAAAGATATACTAAAGTCATTTGAAGGAAAACAAATGAACCTCGAGACCATGTTAAGTGAAATAAATCAGACATACAAGCTTAAATGTCACATGGTTTCTCATATATGAGAAACTCAAATTATAATTATAGAGCAAAATAAAATAGAAATAATAGGAAGTGGGGAAATAGATCTTTCTCAGATGGAAAGAGGATCAAGAGACAGAGGGAGGGGAGGGAAAGGGCTGAACAGTGGAGAGAAGATGTGTTCTGTACATGCACCAACTCTGCATGGGGACCGCAAACGTTTCGTACTGTAAACACGTACTAGTAAAGAAAAAAAAATGAAAGTATGAACAACAGATTAAAAAAAGAAGAAAAAAAAACTGGAGGGGAAACGGGAGGCCCATCTGGGCTGGCAAGTGAGATACAAGATTTAAACACGCCTCTGCAAACACCTCTAATACCTGGGAAGAGATCTCTGAAGACACGCCAAAGCTTCCAGGCCTGGAGCCAGCCCCTCCTCTCCAAGCCCACCCCCTTGGGGACAGCCACGCCTGCCAGCTAGTGCCACTCCCCTGGCGCTCAGCCAGGACTTCGGTCCGTGCAGGCCTTTCTCGGAAAGACGCTCGCCCACTTTGGATGCACCCTCGACCCTGCCCCGTCCAGGGATGGCGCAGAGACCGCCCCGCCCAGGGATGGCGCAGAAACCGCCCTGTCCACAGTGGAGCTGCCTGCAGCCCGGGCCCCTCACCTTGACGAACTCCTTGAAGTCCGGGGCTTCGTCTGTCTTCTGCTGAATCAGGGCAGCCCCATTGAGCTGGCAGCTGCAGAAGCGGATGTAGGGCTGCATGTGCGGCAGCTGAGCGCTCAGGATGTCGCCGATCATCTTCACGGGCATCTTCTCCCCAGACATCTTCTTGCGGACTCGCAGCGCCCTGCGCGGAGACCAGAAGATGAGCCCCGCCCTTACGCTGCGGGACAGCGCTGCCACACACGTCTAGGTCCCACAGAACCCGAAGGCGTGTGAGGGGCGCAAACCTGAGCCCCACTAAAGCATCTACTTGGAAGACAAGGAACAGACAGAGAAATGAGTCTAGCGCTACATAGAGGGGGCGCCAGGGCATTTTTCTTTAGCACAGCAGATGTCTGTCACAACTTTTTTTCTGGTGGAAAAATAGGCAATTTTATCCTCAATGATTCAGAATCCCTGGGTTGATGGGTCCTCTGTGGGGTGACAGCCCTGGGCTCGTGTGGCCCGAGCACAGGGCCTATTTCAGGGCCGCTGCTCCCCCAGGGAAGTTGTGTTACCGGGAAATGGGCAAGTACACTTTCAGAACACAATTAAAAGTGCTAAATCCATTGCCACACACACATACAAAATCCCACAGTTTGTCAAAGCCAGGTGGGCATGATCCTTTGAACCACCTCTGCCATTATCTGCTTCATTACTGTGGTTACCATGGACTGGATTAAGGGTTCTGAAAGAGAAATCTTCTACTATGACAACGGACTAAGTCCAGTTTATACCCTGGAAGCTGAGAAGAAGCATTATAGGGCCTGGGAAGTGTTTGCTCTGGAGTTCACTCACAGCGTGAGTGCTCAGGGCTGTGATGGCCAGGACTAGCACTGTGTGTCTGTTCTTCCAGCTCTGACTCAAGATGGGATAAAAAACACATGGTGAATGTGTATAGCTCCCCACAGGGAATGCAAATGTGATGCACTACAAACATGTCCTAATAAAGTGATCTAGAAAAAAGAAAATATGTATGGCATTTACATTTTTAAAATTTATTACAGTGAAAGACACATTGCCATTAACTCCCTTCAAAACATGTTGCCTTGCCGGGTGTGGTGGTACACACCTGTAATCCCAGCACTCGGGAGCCTGAGGCAGGAGGATCACTGTAAGTTTGAGACTAGCGTGGGCTACAAAGTGAGTTCAAGGCCAGCCTGAATTACATGGTGAGACCCTGTCTCAAAAAGACAAAAAAAAAAAGTCACCTCACTTTGCATGCATTCATTCCATCATTTGTGTCACTTCCTGAAGCAGTCCTGCAAGTCCTTTTTCAAGTCTTCTAAGGGATAAAAATTACAGCGAATGCTGCTGCTGAGTGCCATCCAACAGAGAGGCAGCTCCTAAAAACATTACAGTGGGTCCTCACCCACTTTATCCACTGGATCTGGCACTGTGTGACGCCTGGCTGTCCCATAAAGTCAAAATGACCATAAAAGGTAAATGTTTTGAATCAATTCAGGACATCAAGGCGGCCAAGTCAGCACAGCTAAAGACAGTCACAAAAGAGGACTTCTAGAACTGCTTCAGAAAGTGACAAGAACGGTGTGTGTTCAAAACTGTGGAGGATATTTAGAGATTAATGCCAACATGTCTTTTACTAGAACAATTTTTTAAAAATTCAAACACTTGTTTTGTTTTGTTTTGTCTCTTGCAGACAGGGTCTCACTATGCAGTTCAGGCTGGCCTTGAGCTCACTTTGTAGCCCAGGCTGGTCTCGAACTCACAGTAGTCCTCCTGCCCCAGCCTCCCAAGTGCTGGGATAGCTGGTGAATACCAGCATTTGAAAGAAGTTCAGCTTCCACATGGCAAGGATAGCACTGTACTACAAGGACGAGACCACCACACAGGAGGCCATGAGTGTTCAGCTGCCCAGGTGATCTCGGGGTGGGGGAGTTGGTGAATGAATGGATGGGACAGAAGAGTGTGAAATATGACTTTCAGATAAAGCTGGACAGATGTTTCTATGGATTCCTGGTCACGTTGGGGAAGCCCTGGAAGTATGGGTAGGGATATATAATTCCAAGGAGGCCCTGCAATGTTAGTCTTAGAGTTTAAAAACTTCATATCACTTTCTTTTCTTTCTCCTACATTTTTTGGCTAGAGAAAATTACCTTGGACTGCGCAAGGCAAGGAATGAAACTTCGGGGACAATGAATTATGTGAGCAATCGCCAACTCCACCTCCAGTGCTTGCCTCCCTGGGGTGTGAAAAATGGCAACTTGGTGCCCCCTGAATGTCCCAAAGGCCACCACCCCATAGCAGTAGTGGTGTGAAATATTTCTGCACTAGTAATTTTGGGATAAGAATCTGGAATAACCATGTTACAAACTTGCTACGGATAGAAACAGGAAGAAATTCTATTATTTTCCTATGATGAACAGTTTTTCTGCAAGGGAATAGAAGTGCTTTCACCCTCATGCTCCTTTTTAAATGATAAGACAGACAAGAAAAAGGGGAAAGAAAAAAGATTGCATGTACACGGTCGTGCCTTGGGGAATCTCAGACCACCTCCTGCGTTCTGGAGGCCCATGCCTGTAATCTCAAATTGCCCAACTAGGATGGTCCAGTGGACCTGGCACCTATTGAGTTCAGCTGTGGGTCTCTTTCTGGAATGTTTTATAGCACAGAGAAGACCTGAGAGCAGGGGGTAGTGCAGGGAGCCAGGGATCATGTGACTTAATCATTGAAACCATTGCCCTGAGATTACTCGGCGGTGAGCTGATTTGCCATCTCATGGAAAGGTTTGCAGAGGGGAATTCTTGAACTGCGAATGCTGATGGGTCAACTAGGAACATTTCACAGAGCGGTCAATGGTTGCTGAATGAACCAGTGTTCCCAGCCCACTGAAGTCTGCAGACTTGAGCGGACGGTCATAGGCCAGACAGCATTAATGCTTCCTCTATGCCAAACGTTTGTAAAACTGGAAGCTGAAGCAGGAGGATCACAAGTTCGAGCCCAATGTGGGCAACTTAGTAACTTAGTGAGACTGTCAAATTAAAAAAAAAAAATTTTTTTTAAATGGCTAGGGATATAGCTCTGTGTGAAGCCCAGCAGTGGAGACACAATGCCCAGTACCACACACACTCACACACACTCACACACTCTCACACACACTCACACACTCACACACACACACACACACACACACACACACACACACACAAATGAGTATCACAGCTGTAGCTTAGATCTGAAATGGCCCCAAAGCCCCACCTGATACTGCTGGCAGAAGGCAGAACTCCTCAGAAGTGGGGCCTCTTTGGAAGAAGCTTACACATCGGCCCCTCCCCACTTCCTGTCCCTCTCTTGCTGCCCCACGGCCGTGAGGCGAGCAGCCCCCCGCTGCCCTGGGCTCCCACAGTGACCTACGGCATCGCCACAGCTGACGACAGAGGCACTGGGCCTGAATGACCGTGACTGGAACTTCCAACACCGGGCCAAAAGAAACCCTTCCTCCTGCTAAACTGATTACCTCAGGCACCTGTGGCGATTACGGAAGGCTGACTAACACGACTACTTATTTTCTACCTCTCCTGCTGGAGAAACCGAGGCACACAGCGAGTGACTTGACCAAAGTCACACAACTCATAGAGATGACAGAGGATGCTCTTGGACCCGGCTCAGACTCCAGAGCCTGCAGCTGGGCCAGGCACAGTGGCCCTGACCCCGCCCCGCCTCCACCCCACCTGGGGCAACTCTGGCACCTGTCCACGTCCCCAGGAGCAGCGTCTCCCTGCGCCGCCCTCCCAGCCCCTCCGACCGCGCCCTCGGCCTCTGCGCCTCGCTCCTGTGCCCGTCCCTCCGGCTCCCCCGGCCTCTCCTCTGCTGCCACCCGCAGCCCACAGCTCCCTCTTTCTTCCCATCTGGCCTTAACCACTAGGATGTATTTTTGTATTTTGCTTTTCTTTTGTCTTCCAATTAAATGAAATAAAATGCTGTCAACTCTTCTCATGTGAAAAAGAAGGTAAATCAAACAGTTTGTGTTTAAGAAAAACACGTTTTGGAAAAGCTCCATTTTCTCTCTCTCTATCTCTCTATCATTCTGTCTCTATTTCTGTCTCTCTGTCTCTCTGTTTCTATCTCTGTCTCTCTGTATTTTTATCTCTATCTCTATCTCTATTTCTATCTAACTTTATCTCTCTATCTCTATCTCTTTTTCCTCTGTCTAGCTCTATCTGTCTCTATCTTTGTCTGTTTCTATCTCTCTATCTCTATCTCTATCTCTGTCTCTTTGTCTCTGTTTCTGTCTCTATCTCTCTCCCTCTATCTCTCTCCCTCTCTATCTCTATCTCTCTCCCCGTCTGTATCTCTGTCTCTATCTCTGTCTCCTAGCAAGAGGGCAGGACAGCATCTCACATTCCAGTACCCGTCTTGGCCGCCTGACCTTGTTCCTTTTTCCTCCTGTTCTCACTCCTGGCTGCGGCCCTCAGGAGCCGGCACCTGAGCCTGGATTTAAAAAGGCTCTAGATCTTTCTGCCCCACTCTGCTTACTGAGTGCACAGTCCTCAGCTCACCAGCGAGGCTAACAACCCCTTTCCCTAACTTCCAAGCAGAGGCAGCCTTAGCAGAAGTGCTTATGTCGCAGTCCGCTGCTTTTTCTTTCCATTCTAAGATTTATGATTTACCTGTTTGATCAGTTCTATGGCTCCCCTGAACACAAGGCTGTCCCCTGGAATTGGGAATGGTGGAGAGGCGGTGGTATGCTGGGGGCAGTCCAGAGAATGCTGCCCTAAACTCCCTTTGTCCCCATATCTCCATGCAGCCCGCCAGGAGCCCCCAGCATCCCCATCACCAATCTTACTCCTGGGTGAGGGGAAAAGTCTCCACGGCCAAGCACCTAGAGCAAAATGCACTATCTACAGTGTCAGTGCCCCCTCTACTATGCCTTCAAGCTCTCTGTAATTTTGAAATTTTCATAACAAAATGTTGGAAAGGAGAAAAAGAAAGAAGATATCAGGAAGATGTCTGGTAAACACAAGTATTTTATCTGGAAGATGAAACTATTAGCCAGTTTGCTGAGATTTGCTAATCAGGTAAACAGAAGAACAGTCAGAGAGAAGCAGCCTTGGGGACACGGGGGCAGGCTTACAGCAGGAGGGGCAGCGTACCTGGTGACCCCGAACCCCTGCTCCTCGCTCAGAGCAACCCTGCGGCAGCCAGGACAGGGACCGTGACTGCACAGGGCTGCGACAAAGGGTGGGAGCCACCTGGTCTAAAAACATTAGAAGGTGCTGGAGCCCAAACACTGGGGGCTTCTACCTCCTGGCTCTGTGTTCTTTCCATTCACGGCACACATGAGGGGAATCCCCTGTCCTGGGACCCCGGATGTCATGCCTGCTGTCATGTACCGAGCCAGTCACTCGGTCTCTCCAAGCTTGGATTCCCCAGCTGCTGCAGCACCCCCAGTTCCTCCATTAGAACGGCGGAGCAGGTCAGAGACAGCAGGAGGAGAAAACACACTGCCTGGCCCCACAGAGCTCAGGAGAGGGGCGCTCTGTCCCTTCCCCGGCCCCGCAGGAGCTGAGCAGGAAGGAGGGTTAAGAAGAGGAAGGTGATGGAAAGGGGCCAGGAGCTGATGACCAACTGGACTGCTGGGGAGGGGCATGCGGCCCTTCCACAGGGCGCTTGGGGACGTCCTTTCCACTTAGAGATTTGTTTTCAACATATCCCTAAAAAAACCCTGTGTCTTCAACACTGTAGACTTAGTAGCTGTTATAGTTTATAGCTAGACATCACCCAAGAGCCTCAGGAACTCATAGGCAGGGCTTTTGGAAGGTGGTGGATTATGGGAGTTTATCACTGGCTGGCTGTTAGGAGGTGGGGTCTGGTGGAAGAGGGGATCACGGGGGCCATGGCCTGGAAGTGTTCATCCCCCTCCCCCTACTCCCTTCACTCTGCTTCTTTTGCACTGTGCCCCTCTGCCGAGTTGCTTTGCTCTGGAGGGAGCTGACCAGGGACTGAACCCTCTGCACACTGCAAGCCAAAAGAAACCTCTCCTTTAAATTGTGGGTGTCAGGTATTGGGTCTCAACATAAAAGTGACTAAGATAGTAATTGTAGGTTCAGGATTAACTAAACCCTTCTGCCCAGGGAACAGGGCAGCCTCTCTCCAAGGTAAGAGTGATTGTTTCACCCCTAACACAGGGGACCACCCAGGCCCAAGCACAGCAGTTAGTACAGGCCAGGGACTCCCTGTCTGAGGCCGATGTGACACAGGATCACAGGTACAGTACTTTATCATCCCTGCTGTGGTTTGGATACTGTTCGGGAGTGTCCCCAGTGGCCCAGGTGCTAGAAGCTTGGTCCCCAGCGTGGTGGGATTGAGATGGTGGGACCTTTGAAAGGTGGGAACTAGCACAAGGAAATGAGGTCTCTGGCAGGAATTAACACAGCTCTCATAGGCTCTTGCTCCATTCCCTAGAAAATGAGAGATAAACAGAGCAGGCCCGAATCTCGCCAGCTTCCTGTCTCATGTGCACTCTTCGCATACTTTCTCCTGAGGACATTGAGGCCTGGGAACTGTAAGTGACCTGCCCAAAGACACACAACCAGAAGGCAACAGCAAGGTGAGCGTCCAGGAGTCTGCCACCCACGCTACGTTTAGAACACTGCTACAGCGCCCTCCTCAGGAGGACAATGGAAAGAAAGACTTTCTCTAGGTGCCTGCCTGGGGTCACGTGTGATTGTCGTCCAGAGCACACAGCCCACAGAATTTTATATCTTTCTGTCTATCTGTCTGTCTGTCTGTTTTTGCCTGTTTCTCCCTCCCTTCGTCCACTGAAAATGCACACCCAAGAGAGTAGGGACATGAAATTATGTCACAAAAACAATGCAGGGAACTCAGTGAAGAAACACTTGCCTTAAATGTGCAAAGCCCTGGGTTCAATCTCCAGTGCTCCCTTCCCCAAAAAAGAAATAGAGAATAAAACAAAAGCAACACGAGGATCATGTTTAGGAAATGGTAGCTTCTCAATGACCTGAACCGAGAGATCAGGATTGGACACAATCTTTGGGGTGGCTGCGCAGCATTCTCAGGCTGAGGAGAGGGCCTTGCTCCTAACCGGTGTATCCATCACATGCCCTAGAGGCCAGGATTAAAGTGAGTCCTAGCAAGTGATGCTAGAGTAAGGCCTGGTGAAGATTTGGGGTTTCAGTTTTTCTTTTTAGTGTGAGAAAAGATCCTTATGATGATCACGTCTGACCCTCTCATTTTATAGATTGGGAAACAGAGGCTCCAAGAGGAAAAGCAATGAAGTAGGATTCAAACCCAGGTCTCTTGACTCCTGGCCCTGCAGCTGTGCCTGCAAACTAAAGTAGGAACAAAACACAAGTGGCTGCAGGCAGGCTGCTGGGAGCCCTCCCAAGACGACAGTTTCCCACCTTTCCATCTGTCTCCAGAGACCCACGTTCCCTGCAGAACACGAGTGTGGGGGTAGGGTCTGGGGCTGGAGTAGGTTCACTACTCAAGACGGAGTGGGCCATGGATCAGCAGCCAGAATTGGCCCCACTCTGGAAATTCTAGGATAACCGTCAAAACAGGATCTGGGGTGTTTTGGTGATTTGCTCCCCACGATTAGGAACTTGGAGTGAATTTCTGGCAAGCATGAAGGTGCAAGCAGGCAATGACTCTCATGAGTGGCAATGTGCAAAACAGGCAGAGAGCGACACAGGGCAGCATGCAGAGGGACACACGGACGGACCACACGGAGGTGCTGGTGTGAAAGCCAGGAGCAGCGAGGTAGGGATTAGAGGAGAAAGGCTTACTTCAGTAGTTTGATATTACACATAATCAGCTCCTTCCAGTTAACAAAAATCATAGCAACCTCTTTCTCTGTCAGCAGCTCAGACTCCATCAGGGGTTTCTGAAAGATCTACAGTGCAGAAAACGGAGCAGTTCAGAAAGCAAACAGTTAGCTCAAAATCCACGCGTGCACGCACTGGTCTGTTTAGAGCAAGGGAAAGGCCTCAGGGCTGCAGCTTGGCCGGATGCCCACCTTCCCGCTGGGGACTGCGCAGATGGGAGGGTCCCCGCCAGGGGAGGGAAGCCAGGTGAGTCTCTGGAGAATGGATCCTAGCTCCATCGGGAAGAAGTTGGGAGCCAGTACACTGTCATACAGGCCAACTCGGCTGTCACCTCCCATGGGGAGGAAACGGGTTCCGGGAAAGGTGACACTTAGGGACGAGCCTGCAGCTTCTGCTGCCTCTAACAAGCAGCTATGCAAGGGCTCTCGGGAATGACTCCATTGCTTTGCCTCAGCCTCCTGGGCTGGTCACCGACACAGCCGGCATTCACAGAGGGCAGTCGAAGGGGAAAGGTGAAGCCCTGCTCCCACGTGCTTGGGCAACTTGGAATAAACATCCGATCTCACTGTGACCCTATGGAACTGAGCCCCCTGCTTACAAGGCGCCCCTTAACTACAGTCTCGGGGGTAGAGAGTTCTTTGGAAGGCTTTTTAGGGATGGGGACAACAGCCCATCTTTGAAATAAACTTGATCCCTGGGATCCCTGTTCTATGTGTCCTTACACTGGTGTTGAATCAGGCATATCCCAGGGGTACCATGTTCCATATCCAAAGGGGTGACACATCCTAGACAGCCTATACTGTATATTTAAGAGCCCAATGTCTTGAGCCACCTTTTTTAAAGCTCCCTTCCCATGTGTTACCGGTAGCCTGTAGGCCAGTAACTCCAACCCATACCCTTGCAACACTGGGTAGGCCAGCAGTGTCCCTCACAGGTGTTAGGACTATCTGACGAGGTGGTTTCATGACCTATGGTGGGAAGGAGGTAGTTTCCAAACCACTACAGGACTTTTCAAGTTGTAGACTGACCCTTAGGTCCAGCTCTGCAAATTTCTTTCCTAACATGATAACTCCCCGTGTGTTAGGCCAAAGCTTGCTTTTTCAGCCGCCCAACTCTGCACTGCCCCATCCTTCTGGAAAGGGTAGATGAGGCCCTTCGATGGCCACCTGGGGGGACAGACCAGAGGAGGCATCCTCCCAGGCTGGTGGGGCTCATGGAGGAAATGCCTTCGTGCTCAGGGACAGGTCTTCTACTGGGCAAGCTGGTCACCACTTCCAGATGCCAATACTGAGGGCCAGGGACGGGATGTGACCAGTTCTATGGCACCAACTAGCTGGTGACTGAGCTGTAACTCTGTGAACTCCCACCACACAACCCCTTCTGTCACCTCCCCTGGGATTCATGTGCCCACTGGCACAACAGAACTCTGCCCCCAGGTGGGCACGGGGAGGATGTGACCATCTCTTCCCAGGGAAGACCTTCTGTCACTTGGCAGCCACACACTCCCCTTACATCAGAGAGCCTCGGACATGGTCCTCTATGGCAGGGCCCCTGCCTCTCCCTGCAGCCCCCACCTCTGGCCACCCATAGCTGTCATCATTACCTCTGTGACCAGCTGCAGGTCATTCACGTAGTTCTCCTCTGTGACAATGAGTTCGTGGATGTATCCTTGTCGTTTTCTTTCAGTCGGGGTCAACATATCCAAGAGATGCAGGTCGGAACACCCTGGAAGACAAAATCATTGAGGACAATCAGTCCGGGTCTGGGGACTTTACAGCTTCACAGTGAAGACACCGCAGGTGCTCAGCCCAGTCGAGTAGTGTTATGGGTTGAGCTGTCCCCCTAAAGCTGTACTGAAGCCCTAACTCCCTGTACATGTAAGCGACTCTTGCTTTGGAATTAGGGTTTTTGTAGATGTTACCAAGTTAAAATGAAGTCACAGAAATGAGGGTGGGCCCTGATCCAGCATGGCTAGTGTCCTAAGAAGTCAAGGACACAGAGACAGACACAGAAAAATGACGACAGAGGCAGAGATCACAGTGGTGTAGCTACTAGCCAAGGAATGCCGGCCACCGCCAGCAACACAAGAGGCAACATGAGAGGCCAGAACAGATCCGCTCAGAGCCCTCAGGGACACGTGGCCCTGCCCACTCCTTGATTTTAAACTGCTGGGCTCCAGAACTATGAGATGATAAATTCCAGCTGTTTTAAGCCACCAAGCTTGTGACCATTTGTCATGGCAGCCCCAGAAATGAACATGGGCAGCACATTCCTGCTTTGTTCAAACCACGAAATGATGCTGAAAGACTTGGTAACAATGGGCCATCATTTCCCAGTTTTACACTGGTCACTGCCTTTAATTCCCCTCTGTGCCACTAGCATTGTTCCCATTACGCAGATGAGGAAACGGGGCCTTGGAGAGGTGGACTCACCCCAGCTCTCAGCTCGGCAGTGCTGAAGACTCAAGAGTTCAACCCTGAAACTTCGGCACCTGAGGCCAGGCTCTACCCTGGACCACCACTGCTGGTCCCAAGCCGCAGGAGGGCACAGAGTTATCCCGGGGTTGGCTTTTGGAGAAGATGGCTGTGCTGAGGCTCGCAAGGGACTTGGGGACCAGAAGGATGCAGGACACATCCAGAGGGAGCTGGGAAGTCTCTCCTGTTCAAGGTCACTGCCTGACCCCTGCGGAAGCTGAGCAACAGAGGCGCCCCCGGGGCAGCAGACGGCTCAGCACAAGGGCTCTGTGGAGGCCGAGGCTGCCCGAGAGAATGGCTACCCCACCGTGCTGACATGCGTCCTTGCCTCTGCTCATTTCGCTTGTCATTTGGGCTTCGTGTGCTTGGATCATTGGCTGAGTCTGTTCCCTGCCCCGGATATTCTGTGTTAAAGGCTGGCAAAGCTCGCTTCTCAGGAGCACCCCACGTGCAGGACTTGACCCATCTCTCCAGCCCAGTGGTCCTCTCCCTTTCTTTTTATTAGAGATTCTTTATTTAATTGCACAAGTCAGATTTGTACGATAGACTAGGAGGTGTACCAGATGTACCTAGGGCTGATTCCCATTCATTTTCATTTCCCTTCCTCCCTGTTTCCCACTAGGGGGCGCGATGGAGCACAGCGTGAAAGCCCTTGCCTGAAATTCGCAGTTCTCAACGTGTGGCCCCCAGATCCGTGGTGTTAGCGTCCCCTTTGGGTTTGTTAGAGCCGTGTTTTACCAGGCTCCTAGCCAAGTTGACTCCTCAGGGTGAGGCCCGGAAATCTGATTCAACAAGCTGTCCAGGTGAGCTTTTAAGGTTTGCTAAAGTTTGAGAAGGCTGCTCTGGACAGCCAGGGATTCCTTGAGATTCCATCTCCTTCCCTCAGGGGGGTTATTTGGGCTCATGACTGAGCTGGTCTATGTGCTGGAAGCTTCTTCAAATAGAATGATCCCTCTCGGGCACATGACATCACGAATTCTCAGATTCTCAGCAAATGCCTCAGCTGCTCCAGAGATTAGCTCTAGGGCTGCCCAGCCCTGATTTTGTTCCCTCTCCTTGCCAATCCCTGCATAACCTCTCCTGTTGGGACAGGAACATCTCAGGACAAGCAGGAGGATGTTGGGAAAGCAGCAGCAATGAGCCATCATTGTATTAGCACCCTCCACACCCTCCCATCTTGGACCTCACGCGAAGGGCCACCTCGAAGGGCCAAGGCAGACTTCCTGGGGCCGCAAGGTGAGCGTGAACCTTTGCACAGAATGCAGACGGATCTGAACCTGGGTCTCAGCTCAGCTACCCTATGGCCCAGCCCTTCTCCATGCCCTGAGGTGCTGATGATCTCTTCTGATAACAGGCGCCTTAGCAATGGGCTCTTGGGGAGCTCACTCCCTCAGCCAGCTTCTGTCCAGCTGCTGTGTGAGCTCAGGGTTCTGGAAGCTAGGGGCTTCCCTGAGGTCTTTAACATTCCTAGGAAAGACACCCAGGAAATGCTTCTGAGTTGTGGGAGGGGCACATCCAGTTGCTGCCCTATTTTTACCACACTGTCCAGAGAAAGAGAGGCCAAGGGGCCCCGAACTCTGGCCATATCTTGTTCAAGGGCCGAATACAGCCCATGTATTAGAGCTGCGTTCTTCTCTTGGACACAGCCTGCCCCGGGATTTTCAGGACACGCCCTTCCATGGGGATATTAGAATACTGGTGCCGAGAGGCGGGTCTGAGTCCACCTTGAAAACACTATGCAGCAACATTTGCAGTGACAGGAACAACAGGACAGTAGTAGACCCTGGTCAGACCGGCCTCCTGAGTGTCCCTGTAGGTCACAGCCCCCCTGAAGAAGACTGACAGATGCTTTAGGCTCTTGCCCCAGCACACACATGTGTACCACACACATACCACACACGTGCATTTTGCGATCTATTTCATCAGGTTCAAATGTGCTCTTGAAGCCCATTCATAGACTCATTCATTCTAAACAAATGTGTACTGATGTCACACCACGATTCACACACCAGCTGTGCTTGGGTACTGAGGATTCAGGACGGAAGACAGGCGCCTGCCCTCCAGAACACACCTTAGAACCCCTGGATTCAGAGGTCCGCAGGGAAGGTGGTACTGCCCTCCCTAGGTTGAGGTTGGCAGTGTCTCCCCAGACACACAGGAGTTTGAGGGGTTACTGAAGGCTCATCGCCAGGGCTGAGAGCGCATTCTTGTCCTAAAGACAAGATAGTTGCTGGGATCTGCCAGCCTGGGCCATGACTGGTAAACGACCCACAATATACAAGACAGAGGACTGCCTGCCTCGCCTACCAGTAGACTCCACTAAGAAACCTGGATGTTTCGACAGTAGAAACTGAAAACCGGAAACCCGACCAGGATCGCACTCTGCAACAAGGATGTAGAAGGGACACGGAGGCACTCCTAGAACGAGTGAAAAACAGGAAACAAGGATCTGTCAGGGTGAGTCGCTTGCTTTGGATTTTAGCTTTTCTGGGTCTCGAGTTTTACTTGGCGTAAATCCCAAGGAAGCTCAGCGCCAGAGGAACTGCAGAAGGGCCAGGGTAAATTTGGACCAGGGAGCTGAGAATCACAGGTGTCCGGGGTGAGTTCGGATGGGTCTGAGGTGTCTATGTGGCTGCCTGTTCTAAGCAGCTCCAGCCTTCTGGTCTAAGCAACTGTAAGGCCCAAACTAGAGCTGGCGGTGCTGAGATCTAGGGTGTTGGGTGGTTCTAAGGTCTTGGGGTGCTGGGTAGGTCTGGGCTGTTTGCCCCAGTGAATTCCACCCCATGCAGGTCCAACTCCCAGCTTTCTTGGAGACAGTGGTCACCCCTGATGGCCTCTCTGGGTCCCAGAACCTAACAAAAGGCAAAGATTTCTTGTTGCTATTGTTGTTGTTGTTAGGAATCAAACTCAGGACCTTGTGCTTGCCAGGCAGGTGCCATACTGCTGAGCTGTATCCCCGACACAAAAGGCAAAGATTTCACAGAGAGATTCACCTCCACACTGCACGCCAGTCACGTAGATCTGGGCTGGTCTTTTGGCCACTAAATTGATAGGCTGTTGTTTAAAACATTCTTGTTGGTGAATGCCAGACCAAGAGAACCGCAGAAGAGTTGAAAAAGGCATTTTTGAACTCAAAATAACCTTCTTTGAAAATTTAATATTTAGAAAAATAACAATTAAAAAAACAAGAAAAAGAAACCTTCATTATTCAAAGCAGGGTAAACAGAAGACATTTCAAATGAAAGAAGCTTTCATTAGAAACAGAGGGATGTGGTCCTTCTGTCCTTTGGGCACCAAGATAAACATGGTGTGCTGGTCCCCGTGCCAGTGAGAAGAAAGAGGAGAAAATATAGTGAAGGATTTTCCATGGACAGGGAGGGGGCCTGAGGGGAGTCTCAGAACTAACTAAAATCCACTCACAGCCGAAATAATATTGCAAATCACTCTGGGCAGCTAAAAATGTTCCCTCATTCCGGCCCACATACAATTCCTAATCTAATGTGCCTAAATTCTGTGTCATTTTCTTAAACACATTTACAAAACAGAGCAAGCCGTGATGTCCTTTGGGAAGGACTGGAGACAGGGATGCCAGGGGGAAGTATGGGAAAATCTTATCCCAAAAAGGTTGTCTTGTCCTCTTTTACCATTATTCACTCACATCACAGAGTAATTTCAATTAAAATAAATCTTAATACAAAAAACATGAACAAAAGCATTTAGGGTTTAAAAAAAAAAAAGTGGATGTGACCCCTCTCCTCCTCACCTCCAAATCACTATCTTTCCCAACAAGGAGCATAATACTGAGAACAAAACCAGCCCTCACAGCAGGCTGGCCATTGGGCAAAGCAAATAAACAGGCCTAGTTCCTGTTTAAAAAAAAGGGGGGCCAAAATATATACTAAGTTGGTCAATAAATATTTATTACGTTCATAGGATGTCCAAGAGACACAGAGATCAGCAAGAGGCGGTCCATGTCCTCAGGGAAACACAAGCTTGGGGGAGACTCTGAGGGAACATGAAATTAAAAACAGCAAGCATTAGAGGGTGGGCCAGTGGGCTGTGCTGATGATGGGGTACAGACCCAGTGAAGCAGGGCCCCTCTGTGCTGGTGGGGGGCTCCGGCAGAGGTCCTCTGGGTGCCAGGCTTGGCTATGGCTGGGAAGGACAAGGCCATTACGCTGGGGTGTGGGCACCAACAGTGCAAGTGGTCTCCACGTGCCAGGTGGACACAGACACACTGTAGAAGATAAGGCAGAAGTAGGAAAGGGCCACCTCGCACAGGTCACGGTGCCAACACAAGACTCTGGCGACAAATGCAGAGAGAGCAGGAGACAGAACAATACGGAAGCTCGGGCAGTGGCTTCCCTCTCAAGGGCAAGGATTCATGATGTCTCTGGGGACACTGAGCTCAGTTTCTCTTGCGAAATGGCCTGAGGTCGGTATCTGCAGCAATCTGGACTTCCTGTCTACACTGCTGGGGTCTGTGAGGTTGACCATGGGACCCCCCGGCCTTAGTCTTGCCTGCTGTATGAACCTACACACCCCAGGGTTGCAATGAATCTTCCTGGAAGCGATAACCTAACTGTGCTCCCTCATGTCCTGCGCAGTGTGGTATGTGAGGGCGGCTATCCCTGAGGAAAAGCAGACACAGCCCAAGTGGACAGCACATGAGCAAATTGCCTTGGTCAAACTCTGTGTCCCTCCTCCCCGCAGCTGGTGTCTGAACCCCCTATACCCTCAAGCAAGGAAGCTGTGCGTTCCTGCTGTGAGCCAGTGTCTGCGCTAGAACTGGGGTTCAGTAAGGGTGAGGTGGGTCAACCTGCGCGAGCGTGTGATCTGCTGGTGGCTCCAGCATCCCCGGCCGATTTCCACCCTCACCAAGCAGCAGGCATCTCTTAAAGGGCCTCGCTGCAAGTCGTCACCAGTTCTCAGACTTCAGAGTCGCAGATCCTTAAGATTTTATTTTTATAGGATCTAGAGAAGCTGGTGAGTATGGAGGACCATGGTGAGAGAGGAGGCGGCGGATGCTACTCAATGGCTCCAAAGACTTATGCCCATGTCTACCTGGGCCCTGGCATGGACCCGAGTAGCTGGGCGCCTCCCCGGGGACCTGCTCAGCCACACTCAGTCATCACCCAGAAGCTTACGAGTGCCAATGCGGCTTCCAGAGAAGTTGCATTTTCTTCCAGGAAGGGCAATCCAGTCTACACGGGTTGCCAAGCAGTATAATGACTGCTGAGAAGTGATGAAAATTCATCCCAGAAATAAATCATCTCTTTATTTGCCATAAATACAAATGCTGAGAGGGGTGCGGGGAGGAGGCATATCATTTATGGCTTTATAATTGACGCAGGAATCCCTGGCACGGTTGTTAGTCCCTTTTTGGTATGCATTTTTTAGCTCATGTTTGGCTCCATTTATGCCACCACCCATGTTTTTTCTTTCTTCTTAAGTCCCTGCTTTCGGTGTGCCTTCCCTGGCAGGATTTCAGGTATCCTTAGTAGCCACCATAAGTAAATCCTTTGGGTACACAGGCAGATGAAGGTGTTACAATAGAAGAACACATTTTTATTGGAGTGCGAGGGGAGGAGGCAGTCATTTTGACTAGAGGGGTCTGGAATATTTTGCAGAAGAGGAATCTGAGTTGACTTCGTGATGGTTAAATGCATCCCCCAAAGCTTAAGAGTTGGAGGTTTACTCCACAACGCATCAATGTTGAGAGGCGGGATCTTCAGGAGTAATTAATATTGATTTGGCTGGAGTGAATTCCCGGGAAAATAACGTGTCCAGCCTCGTGCCCTGCCACCCTCTGGCCATGGGACATCAAGGCAGGAAGACCCCCGACAGTCACAGCCCTGGGATCCTGAATTCTCAGCCTCTAGAACTCTGTCGAATAAGTTTCTTTATTACTCAGTCGCTGGTATTGTGTTACTGCAATTCAAAACACAGGCCGATATCTTCGGGGAAATATCAGAGTGGGTGGGTGGTGGAGGGTCAACTAGAGAGGACTAGTGGAGCAAAGGGGAGTCAGGGCGGGATACCTGGAGCCCCGGAACAGGTGTGGAAGAGGGAAGCAGAGTCTAGAAATGGTGAATGATGAGCACTGACACTGAGCTCACAGATCCAGGCACTGTGTGTGGAGTAACTGATGGATTCCTCACCAGGAACCCCAGGAGGTAGCTACTGTTATCCCCCATGGAGTAGATAAGGGCACCTGAGGCCCAGAAGAGTTAAGGAAGTTGACAAGGCCTTCGTTCCTAAAGACAGACTGGGCTGCTTACCCCAGTGATTCCACCATTACACCTCCTGCTTGGCCTGCAATCCTGGGTTTCGGTGTCCTCGAGCTGCCAAAATGGAGCACCACAGACCAGACAGCTGTAAGAACAGAAGCAGAGTCCCAATGTCTGAGATCAAGGTGTCCGCAGGCTGGTTTCTTCTAGGCCTCTCTCATTGGGCTGCACATGGTCACCTTCTTATCGTGTCCTCACATGATCTTGCCTGTGCATGTGCAAATCTCTGGCGACCCCATGTGTCCAATTTCTTCTTCTTATAAAGACACCTCTGTGATTGCATGCAGGCCTGCCCTGATGGTCTCAGAATAACTTAATTACCTTTTTTTTTTCTTGGTACCGAAGATTGAACTCATGACTTCACATTTGCCAGGCAGGCGCTTATGCCACTGAGTTAAATCCCCAACCCTTAATTAATTACCTTTTTAAAGACACTATCTCCAAGTGCAGTCACATTCTGGAGGTGCCTGGGGCTACAGCTTTCACTGGGAGACATAATTCAGTCCCCACAGGTGGGGAGCAGAGTTGAGAGGCTTTCGTGGTGGAGTCGGGAATATTCGGGCCTCATTTTGAGGGATCGCTGTGTGTGGGATACACAGAGCTGTGACACAGCAGTCACCCAAGGACCTTTAAAACTCCCAGAGACCCTGCTGCACCCTGAATTGCCAAAGGAGGAGCTCTGCATCCCTCGCTGGCAAAGCTCTCACGCGGCTCCAGGGTGCAGCTGAGAGGACCCCTCACCAGAGGAAGCGCAACCTAGAAATCAAGGCATCCGTACGAAGAGGGAAAGAGATCTGGAAACTAGATCAGTGCAGGCACACAAGAGCATGAGCACTGCTGCAAATTGCTTGACCAAACCCAGCCCAAGGTAGGTTACTCAAGCTGTTGTCCCTGGGCCCTGAGGATTGTGGCCACAGAACATTGTCCTTCTTGGGCCATCCACAACCTGGAGCCCAGAGAACTCCTGATGCTCTGCTTGTGGGGCTACTGCAGCTGCTACCACTGATGCCAGCTCTAGGGCTTCAGCTCCATGGCCACTCCACCCAAGGGCCTCGTTTTCCAGATGGAACAGCAGAGTTCAGAGGTACAGTGGCTTCCCTGGAGGTCTCAAGAAACGGAACCATGAGGAAACCTCCAGGTTTTCAAATGGTGGTCCTCACCCGCTTCTTTCCCAGAAGCTGAGAGGACACACTTGTCCTCAGAGCTCAGGGCTATCAGGGCTGGAGGTGCTGGTCTGAGTCAAGGCAGCTGGGTCTTTTCCAAACACCCGACAGCAGTCTCGGGACAGCTCAATGCAGGGAGGCTCTGGAGCTTTGCAAAGGGCAGGTGTACTTGCCATTCCCAAGGGGCTTTCTTCAGAAGGGGTGCTGAGCGTGGCCTGGTTCTCGCGATCTCTCTTGAACATGGTAAAGAGACCCCACTGGAATGCAAGAGACTCCTGACCCAGAGACTTCTCCTGCTGTCTCAGCAGCTGCACACATCCGCCCAGGCCCTGCTTTGGTTCCACTTCCGCTCTGGTGGGGGAGACAGAAAGCCAGACACAACACGTGCATGAACAGGTAATATGTAGGGTGGTTACAGGAACAATGCAGAAAAATTCCTACCATCGGTGAGCTCATTTCCTGCTTGAAAGTCTTTTCCTGAGAATTTATTTTTTCAATATGGTCACTTCTCCTACCCAGTTCTGTGCTGGGCCCTAGGCTACACACAGGGAGGAGAGGAGAATGAACACTGCGCCATGCACAGCCGGGTTGGGGAGGAAGGACAGAGGTGGTAGAGCAAGGGGAGGGCACGTCAGGAATGTTCCCCACTAACCTCTCCTGAGCAGCCCCCAAGAGCAAGGTGCCATGGGGGATATGCAAGTGTGGGGGGATCCTGCTCTCTGACTTGTCATCATCAGGGAGGCAGGGGCCCACCTGGGTCAATTCCACACGGAATGCTGCCATCACTACATCGCCCACCCGCTCTGTGAAGGTCTCAGTGGGGCTGTAACAAGTCTTGCCTCTAGTGAACTCACCAACTTCTGACAGAGCTGATGTCTAGTTATTCTCGTGTCAGCTTTTCTAGTCACTCATCGTGATGTGTGATAAAGAGTTCAGGAAAGAGCTGAGTCAATGTGGCAGGAAGGGAGGCAGGGAAAGCAGAAAGGGAGGGTGAAGGACAGGAACTGGTGATACAGGAAGCTTCTGGGCTGGCGAGACTGCACAGCAGGGTGGGGCCGGGTAATAGAGTGGTGCACGGCTCCAAGCACACTGTACCACCTCTGGATTGGATGGTGCCATATGAAAAGCCTGTGGCTCAGTTAAGGTTGAGAGGCTGAGTTAGAAAACCTGTAAAGCTGCGAAGCCTCCACATTTGTGCCACCTACACAGCCCACTTCCTCCTGAGGTGGGCCCAGGATGCCACTGCAGGTGGGCTCTGATCTTGGCAAGGGCTCCCACGATGAAAATGGTCTGTTCCTTTAGTGGTTTGCAGGCTGGAGATGATGTTTTCAGGAGGGCAGACGGACAGCCACTGGGGCCACAAAAGCCTAGACTTTTGTGAAAGGTCATCACAGTGTCTTAAAAGGTGGCAGAACTAGAATACTGGGCCTGGATCCTGGAGAACAGCTCTATAATAAGCCCCACCTGGGCCTGCATCTCATCAGACATAAAGGAATGAGTTGGTTAAGAAGGCTTCTGTGAGGAGCTGGGCTTGAAATGGAGCACAGGCAGGAATAAAGGAAGACAAGGAGGGCCTGAGGGCTGGAGAAGGGGCAAATCAGGCAGGGTCCTGCAGATGAATTAGAAGATTTGGGTCTTTATATTACAAGGACAGGAACTCTCCTGAATTATTTTACGCAGAAGTAGTGTTTTTAACATAACCCTCTGCCCTCAACTTGGAGAAGAGACGAAGGTGAGTGCAGGTGCCGGCAGACCCGTCAGCAGACTGGTGCTGTCCTTATGGAGGGGCAGGAGCAGCTCACTGGCCCCAGGGCCTTGGCACTTGTTGCTTCAGTTTATCTTCACAGAAGGACTCCTTCTGAGACAGGTCCGCATCCCACATCACCTCTTCAGAGAGGCCTTCCTGCGCCGTCCCCTGTGCTAGAGTGCTAGTCCTTGGCGATGCTCTGTCCTGTTTTGTCTATCACAAGCTGGAATGATTGCTGATGTGTGTGCTGGTGTCTCCTCCCACTGGTACAGGCTCCTCAAACACAGTCATCCCACTGCTCATGCTCCATAGGAGCAGTAAGATGGGGACCCCAGGACAGGGCAACCCCTGCTGGTTCCCGGCAGAAAAGGAAGGATGGGGGGGAGCACGGGCAGATGTACTTCCACCCCCGGAGGAGGGCTGGCGTGAGGGTTCCTACTGGAGACTGAGTCCCTGGAGGCCATTACTGAGGATTCAGACGTGTGTGGCCTTCCCACGGGGCTGCAGGACTCCAAGGCAACGCCCCGGAGAGCTAAGAGGTCTCCTTGGCTTTGCCCTCTCTGCTGGGGTGGATCGGCCGCTCGGGCTCTGCTGGAGGCCAGGCAAACAGAGCAGAAGGGTCCAGGGCTGAGGCATCTCGGGGCCCACGCAGTGGGGCAAGGAACGGACTTCCCAGGGTCCTCAGTGTGCCGGGGCAGCTGCTCTGGAGACAGCGCTGTGGGGAAGCGCACGGCCCTTTGCAAACTGCACGCTTTCTTAAAAAAAAAAAAAGAAACTACTCCTGGCGTGTGTGGGGGTCTGCGGAACGTTCCATTCTTTGCTGGCAAGGGAACACAAGGCCACAGAAGGCTGCAATGAAAAATAAAGGACCCAGTGACTCAATGCATTTGTGACAGGTTTATTGTGGAGTGCTGCATGGGCCTGCCAACACAGTCCACAGACGTGACATTTAAAAACTTCGCGCATTCTATTTTCCTGCTGGCTGCCCCACTGTCCGCTGCTCTGTGCAACACAGGCAGTTACCCACATCTACCAACAGCCTGCAGAGGAGGCTCTGGCCTTACAGCAGTGTCACGCGTGTCCACGAGCTGCCTGCTCCACACCAGTGGGCCGCCTGCTGATGGAGGGAAGGGGCTGTGATTTGTGTGTGAATTAGTGGAACAAACATGCGGTACGATGTCTGAACACTATAAGGGAAGCTGTCCAATCTCTCTGAGATCCCTGAGCCACAAGAGCCTGGTTTCTGATAGGCCTTTAAACACATAAGACCCACCTGCTGTCTTGGTTTCCTGCAGGGAAGCAAGGAGGACACCAGTGGATTGGGTTCTGTGGTGCTCACCAACCGGACACAAATGCCTTTCCTCTCCAAGAACCAAGTGTCTGTCCGGTGCTTATTCTGCTAAGTTTTATTATCTCTCCACATGTAAATGAGGAAACTGAGGGCCAAAAACTTGCCCGAGGTCATCCAGCTGGTAAGTACTGAAGGTAACATTTGAACCCCTGCTCTGAACAGCCATTGGGGATTGCTTTAGCCTCAAGGGCTCAGGAGCTGGCTGTTGTTTGCCCCTGAGCCGCCATCCTCCTATAGGCAGTGGCCTGTAGGACAATACAATGTTCCAAACTTGAAAGAGGAATGGAGGCAAATATTAAATTGAATTTGGTGATAAGTACTGTTGCTATATAAGTCACCACGGGCTTCCGGGGCCAGCCAGGAATAGAAATTTCAAAGCCACAGTTGGCACAGGCCAAGGGCACCCAGAGGATGCCTGACTTTGGAAATTTCCCTGCAGCCAAGAAGGACTAAAGGTTGAGATGGTCAGTTTGATGTTTGTGTCTTGAAACTGTGCCCCACTGTGTGGAATCCTTATTACTCGCTCCCGACTCCCGCCATGATCCCAATGGTGCAGGAGCCGCACGAGGCAGGGAGGGACCCACGCCCATCTTTCAAAGACTCAGCCCTTGGGTCCCCACAGGCAGAGCTCAGGGGCTCTAGAGGGGACAGCATTGCACTTCTCAGATGCGAATCAGAAAGAGGATCAACCGGGGGCGGGGAGAGCCGCTTCGAGAACGCCGCTGTGTTTCCCTAGACCCCCAGTGTCCTGTCAAGTGGAAGACTTGTGCTCAACTTTGTCTAAGCTCTCCACGCCATCGAGTAACCCTCCCCCATTTCCTGCCGCGTCTCCCGAGTGGGGAGCATGCAAGAGTGTGGGTGACAGAGGCTGAAAAGAGGAAGGGAGCACAGGGGCTCGTGAGGGGAAACCAGGGGCCCCACCAGTGAGGCCAGGCAGACCACAAGGGCTTCCCCGCTTCTGAGTCAGCACTCATGTAACTCTAACAGGAAGAACTGTCCCTACTGAAAACGATTACAGGCGGCTCCAAGGAAGGCATCCTTCCTCTTGGCGGCTCTGGAGGTCGCTTGGAAATGGACCAGGAGCCGGCAGCCTCTGTCAGGACCTTTCAGAGTTCTGTCTGCTTTTCGGCCATACTCTGACCTCACCATTCAACCTGAAGCTACAGAGGAAGGCATTTAAGTTCCCTGTAAATCACTGTGTCTCACTGCCTGTGACACACACACACACACACACACACACACACACACACACACACACACAGCTGACCGCTGACACCATACAACAGTATCGGGTACCTACTAAGAGGCAGTGCACTTAACAGCGAGTTGCGTGGACACGATACAAACATGTATCTGATGCTCCCTTTTTTTCCAAACAAAATCTTATTTCTTGTGAACTGAATCGTGTAATTTCAAAATGCCTGGGGAGCTTTCAGCATAAAAATAAAACCTTCCTGAGAGACCACGGAACCCTGGAAACGGACTAGCTAACTGTCCATCAGGAAACCTTCTGGAAGTCTAGTTTTTCTACATGTGGGGTCTTCTTTTTTAAAACTGGACCCAAAAAACCTCTGGCTGAAGTGAAATATTCAAATTTCACCTTATCATGTTTCCCTCTCTGACCAGATCCAAAGTATCAGACATTTACTTTTCTATCCAGGTTCAGGACCACTGACATTCAATGTGGTCTCTATAAACATTCTCTCAGGTATTTTTGGAACTAAGAGAATGAATAGGATCTGTTTATGTTGTAACTTATACAAAAAATTCACTCTCAGAAATGGTTTTCAGTTTGTCAGGGTAGATTGTGCTCAACTCCCTGATATCACCCGGGGCGGAGGTGTTGTTCCTCTAGCCCTGCCCAGGAGTTAAGGTTCAGCCAAGGTCAAGGTCTCTGGTCCTTAGCTTCCTTAGGTCAAATCAGCAAGAGATTCCAAGGACACTGGTGCTTCTGGAAGTTGGCATCTAATGAAAACGGAAACTTGAAAGATATCTTGGTTTTCTCTTGGAGGGGGGATGTGTGTGCCAAGAATCAGGACTGTTTTCCAGTCTTTCTTTTGTTCAATCCATTCATTCACTAGGTACGTCTAGTATTAACCTGCCATGGGCCACATAATGGTGCATGCGCAGTGGGTTGAGCCATGTGAAATTGCTGGCTTTATGGGGAAGAGATAGCAATGTCGGGAACTTCGTATGGCAAAACCTACTAGTTCAAGAGATTGCCTAAGCTAGTGTTACTAAATTTTTTCTCCTGATGGTGTCGAATCCTTGGGGCAATCAATTCTGATGCATAACCCGGTCAGCATTTGGGATGGGATTCTGGCTCTCACTGGGTTTCCTTCCAGAGCCAAGGCAGCCGCATCTCTACCACTCATGAGTGCTGTAATATCCTGTAACTTTTTAAAGGGATGACTCCGTGTTTCAGATCACTTTCTCCCAGATGTCTTTTTATGTAGAAGGTGGCTCACATGTGCACAATGAAAGTGACTGTTTGAGCTCCTGTCTACACGCCACTGAACAAACCTGTATTCCAAAGTTACTGAGAGACCAGTATGAAATTAAAGGATTTAACGACCAGTCGTTTTTGTTTAGCAAATGGTTCAAAAGAACAAATTCTGACACTGTTAAATGGCAGTGCTAAAAGAGCTACCTCACAGCCCTTTCCAATTTATTTAGGAGATGTTTTCTTTCCCTTTTATTCACCAGATTTCCTGAGAATATAACCAGAATCATTGAATCTAGTGCCAAGCTACAGAGGATATAAGGAATAATCAAGATTTTGAAATAGAAAAACCAAGGTTCTGAGATACTTTTTATGCTAATTACCAGGGTCACCCCAGGAGCCACCGGTGGGGCTACCATTTTTGGGCAGGGGCAACTAGGTGACCACTAACCACAGTGGCCGGTGGGGTGAAACCATTCTTGGTCCACCTCAGCACTGGTGACATGTGGGGCCAGGTCATTCTTTTTTTTTTTTTTTTGGTACTGGGGAACTGAACCCAGGGCCTTCACACTGAGCTACATTCCCCACCCTTTTAAAACTTTTTACTTTGAGAGAGGGTCTAAATCCGTAAGTCGACCAGGCAAGGCTTGAACTTGGGACGCTCAACCCCCAGCTTCCCACTGTTGGAATTATAGGCATGCACCACCACACCTGGCCCAGAGCATTTTGCCATGGAGACTGTGCTGTACATGACAGGATGCAGAGCAGGACCCCCACCTCGCCGCCATCTTTTTACCCACTCACTAGATGCCAGAAGCGCCCCCAGGCTGAGAACCACTATGTCAGATGGACACTGGGAAAGCAGTGCAAAATGAATGAGTTGTGAGGGAAAACTTATGTCAGCTTCGCAAACCCAGAGGAAAGACCCGTAGGGAGGGAATGAGACAGAGTGAGAGAGAAAGAGAGAGATAGAAAGAGAGAGACAGAGACAGAGGGAGAGGACAGGAAAGAGAAGGCGGGAGAGAGAGGACTACAGACTATTACCCACCTTGACCACTGCATTCCTCCAGCCAAACTCAAGACTGAGGAAGGAGCCCTGCCTCATGAAGATGAAGGGGCCCGGGCAGGGCCCAGGGCCTGCTGACAAGACTCACGTTCCTCAAGGGGGTGGGGTAAGAACAGAAGCAGCTCCAGCCCACCTCCTCTGGGCCTTTTAAGTCCTGACACCACTTCTCTCCCCACTTCATCTGGCTGTTCCTTATCCTTCAGGCTTCGGTTCCAACATCACTTCCTCCTGGAAGAGTTCTTGATCCTTTCCCTACAACACCCTCGCCTGGCCGCCTGCTCCACTGAGCACTTCTCGTGGCTTGTTACTCACCACATGCACGTGCGTGTGCACGCGCGCGCGCACACACACACACACACACACCCCTATACACTTATATGGGATGTGGGGGGGGTTGGCTTTCTGCCTGTTCCTATCATTGGAATATAAATCCCATGAGGGCAGGAACCAAACTCTTCCCAGAACCCAACAGGGCACCCAACACATCGTAGACACATTCCTGAAAAGATTTGCTGAATTGACAAAAGAAATCACTTTTCATTGAAGGGCAGGGGAGGCCCAATAAGTGAGGTCCATGAGGATGGAATCAAGCCCGGGATCGCTGTCATGGATATGTCACCAGTGTGTGTGCTGACTGTCTCTGCAGAGGCAGCGAGACCACAGGGTGCCAGGCGGGAGCAGATCCTGAATAAAATGGAAAATATGCAGGTTTCTGTCTTTGCCCACACGAATCTTGAGTGTTTACCAGTCCCTTATTATTATACATCTTTAGGAAAAATGTTTTATACTATGAGCCAAATCACACACCTGCCAGTGTTGTCAGCCACATAGGCTGAAAGCCCAGCAAGACAACTGACCTCTCAACTGGGTCGGTAGCGAGGACGGGCCATTCCGAGATACCCGGTGGGAGTCTGATCGCATCTGTATTTCAGAACGCACACCCCATCACCAACATGTGGTCAGCAGGCCAACTGCTGACGGCTGGTCACCACTGCCAGGTTCCAACATCAAGAACACAGAGACATGTCCATCTAACTTTTATATGAAGAATTTAATTATCTATACACGTAACTAATTCAAAAGGTTGTATTACAGTTGTTAAAGCCTCAGGTTTATATATTTATATATTTTACATTCATATCCATGAAAATACTGAAGCGCGAGTGGACGAGGAGGAGCCGCCCTCGTCCCCTGCACCACACGAATGGAGGAGGACCTCGACACAGCTGGGAGCACGGTATCTCCGAGAGACATGGACACAGAGGGGACCACAGGTTACAGAGTCATTAGTAGGACAGCGCGATTGTGCTTGAGGCTTCCCCCACCCACTTTCTGTGCTGTCAGCAACGGGCATTTTTATTGAAAGCATCCAACTAAGGGTTTAACAGACAAACATGGTTTCAGCTACACCACAGCTAAAACGTAAGCGGACCATGAGCTCCATTTCATATTAATCTGTAGAAATTCCACAGTCTAGTTAAAAAATGTAAACATTGGAAATTAATCGCAGGGAGACTTCTATACATTCTTTCTTGTCAAGAAAATTACTTGTTCAAAATATGTCATTCCATGAAAAGTAATTGGAATAAAACTTCATGTAACAGAGAATAAAAAAAGATTGTAGATATTGTTGATCGTAATAACCTCAGCGGTGTTGTCTACTGAGTTATGGTATGAAAACACGCAAAATTAAAAACCCCAAACAAAACACCAACGCAACCAGATAAATCTGAGACCAAACAAAACACAGGTGCTTTCTCATGTGGCTACAAGGTCACTGTGCAAAATAAAATTAATGCAATATGATTAGAGCATCATACAATGTAATAGTGTTTGCCACGGAAAGAACTGATTTCTTATGTACAAGATGTTTTACATGCTCAACAAGGTACATCTGATACACACAAACAAGCACAAACACCTGCTGTTTAACTGGGCTCATTCTACAAATCTTCAGAACAGACATACTGAACTCCTCTGTACTTCTACGGCATGGGGGAAAAGCCCCAAACTACATAATTTAGTTGGTAACACTGGACAAAATGGAAAAATACATCAAGTCTCAGATTTATGGACATTTGGAACAATTTTTAATAGCACATGCAGCATTCCTTGATAGTGGGTCTTTTTGCAAAACCAAAATAACAAAGAAGTAATTCATTGATTGATTTTTTTTTATTAAAAGTCTAAAATATGTATTTAAAAATAATCTTGAAACTATAGAAAGCACCTGTGCAAAGGTGGGGGAAGTCAATTTGAGTAACTAGGAAAGCCACAAAAGGACCCACTACCCTGTGTATTTTTGTAATTTTTGCTTCTATCTCTGCAAATAATAACTCAAACATTGCGATCACATGCAACTATGGAAAAATGAGGTAAACTGCTCTGCAGTGAGTTCTTCTACTCAGAAGGCAGTAGGTGATCATGCTGGAAGTCACATGATCAAGGCTGCATCTCCCATCATCCCTCTGGGCAGTGATATGGGATAGTGGGTCTCTTTGAGGACTTTCAAGCCTGAGGGGGGGATGGACAACATATGATTCCTAGAAAAAGGAGGAAAACAACACATAAGCAAAACAAAACAATGAGCAAAATTCAAGCTAGGAAAATGAGTCAGGCATGTAAACAGCATGGTGCCAAAATGATAAAAATTAAAAAAAAATTAAAAAAAGAAAGAAAAAGGAAAGAGGGGAGGGGAGGGGAGGGTGGGGACATGCTACAGAAGGAATGAAAATTTAAAAAAAACAAACAAACAAAAAAATTAAAAACCAAAACCAAAACAACCCCACAAGATAAAGTCTCGCATTACAGAAGGTCTTCAAAGAGACTGTGCGAATGCAGCAGTGGTCTCGCTTTAAGTTCTGCAAACAAAGCTCGGCAGAATCAGAGCAATGCTGCATGTCTTACTGGAAGGTACCAGAGAGGAGAGGAACTTTGCCACGAGGGCACTTACATTGCTGGCTGGGGTCCATGTCCGTGGTCAGCTTCACGTAGTTGGACGGGAAGAGCCCCACTTGCCCGTTGACTTCCCCTTTCCACCAGTCAGGGTCCTCCTTGTTGAGCACGTTGATGATCTGGCCCTTGTTGAAGGCCAGCTCGTCGTCGTTCTGAGCCGTGTAATCGTACATCCCGATCACCTGGCACACTGCGGGAGACAGGGCCGGGTGAGCAGCCGCCCACGCCTGGGCACGCGCAGCGGCCCCTCGCAGCCTGCGGCTCTCTTGTGGGTTATGTTTGCCCTTTCAGAAGCGGCCACCGTGAAGTGGAAGTGGTCTTAAGGGGTTTTTCAATGTGGGGAATAGAGGAAGGTGAAGGATTAAAAATCAAGACGACAGCAAAATTTTCACACTGCCTTTACTTTCCATAACATCTTCCTCTTTTTCATATTTACTGGTCAGCGGAATGTTAGTGATAATTCAATCTCTCCCTTTGTTGGGGGGACTCCTCAGTGCTGACTCTGGGAGACTGAATGACACCTGCCTAGCTCTGCTGCCCAGCATGGACAGCTGGGGACCAGGGAACACACTATCATTTTTCCTTTTTTTTTTTTTTTTTTTTAATTTTGGTAGTGCTGGGGCCCTAATCCAAAGACCTCATGAAAGCTAGGTGAGCATTCAGCCACTGAACCACACCTCTAGACCTCCTTCCCTCCATTTTTAAAGATGAAAAATAATTATTATGTGACCTCAAAAAATTCCAGATTGTATTTAAAAAGATTATTTTGTACCATGCATGGTGGCATAAACTGTAATTTCAGCACTCTGGGAGGCTGAGGCAGGAAAATCAGAATTTGAAACCCAGCTGGACAATTTAGTGAGACCCTGTGAGGATGTAGCTCAGTGCAAAGGCCCTGTCCAATCCCTAATGCAAGAAAGAAAAAGAGCGAGATAGAGCGAGAGACTGAGAGAGCGAGAGAGAGCGAGAGCGAGAGACAGAGAGCGAGAGCGAGAGCGAGAGCGAGAGCGAGAGCGAGAGAGAGAGAGAGAGAGAGAGAGAGAGAGAGCGCGAGAGGGAGAAAGAGAGAGAGAGGGAGAGGGAGAGGGAGAGAGGGAGAGAGGGAGAGAGGGAGAAGGGAGGGAGAAAGGGGGGGAGGGAGTGGGAGGGAGGGAAAAACAGTCTGCTGCATCTTTGCATTTCAAAGAAAGTTCTGCATTTAAGACTTAACTTTTCTCCTTTTCTCTCAAAGGAAGTGAAATCATTCTCATTCCCTGGCATCTCTTCACTCTGGGTAAGTCTGTACCATAGGTCACATGGCTTCTCCAATTAATCTGATCAATGTACAGGTTCAGGGTTTCAACTCCCCAGCGAGTGATTTCTGCAAATGATTTCAGGAGGGAAGGGGCTGCCACTGACAGCGGGGGTTGGGGGGCCACCACCGGGCCTGTCCAGGGCACAGCAGATCCAGCTGGCACCATTCCCTCTGCCTACAAGAGGCCTCTGCTTAAGCAAAGAGACCCTGCCTGGGTCAGGATTCAGACACGAAGTTTGCCAATCCTTTTATTTCTTGCAAAGGCTGCCAAGTTTTAATTTGATTTCACTGACGATGTATAGCCCAGACATTTAACCACAAGGCAATGAAACAAAAAATTCCATGCTTCCCACAAATGCCACCCAAGGATTAGTGGCTTCATGACCCAAAGCAGAAATCTGCTCCCCTCCCCTCCCCTCTCACAAATATTACTGAAGCATCTAATTTAGTCCCTTAGATCAGAAAATAGCCGACCGGGTCAACAGCAGGGCGCTGTCTTTTTTCAGGACTCTAAGAAAGCATGCACAACATCCTGTCAACTCAGCGAGGACCCTTTGTTCACAGTAAATGTCACCAGGGAGTTATTCTGGGTTCTGTGAACACTACATTACAACCAACAGACCCCCATGGCCTCCAGCTCGACCTTAGGACCTACCTAGACCCAGTCATTTATTTTTAGAAGCCCCTTTCTATCACCTCACGCGTTAGCCCAAATCTCAATTTAAATAGCTGGAAAGAAAGAAGAGAAAAATTTGACTTTAAGGCCAAAGCGTTCATGACTCCTTCAGGAGGAGAATTCCAACAAGGGCTCTGTTGTACTCAGCACAGTTAAGCTACTTAGATATTTGGTCCTCTTGAAAAACATATTCCATATCCATTAGCTGGGTGTCAATCTCAGCAAGTATAAGAAGTGCTTAGCGCACATGTGGAGAACAATCTAGATACTTAACGAGACCGCTGAGTGGGAAAAGCCAAAGCAACATGCAGATCATTCTCCAAGGAGTCTGCACATTCCTTACCTGCCGGCAAGGCCGCTGACTTGGGTATCTCTGTTGGTGTGATTTTGCTCGTCCCAGGGCTTAGAAGTTTGACATAGTTAGCTGGGAACCAGCCGATTTGACGCTTTTTCCCACGTGCCTAATACGGAAATAAGTATATCAAACATTTTAAGAAGCTCACCTTCTCTCATGATACTATTTGCTTTGTAGCAGAGAACCTAGGAAAATGTATATAGAAATGAAATGCAAAGGGCATTAACAGTAGAACCTATGGATTACTCTGCCAAGACCAAAACATGGACACCAAAAATTCAAATTGTGACATCCACTGGTCAGCAAAGCCTGGAATGTTTTTGCTAAGGGCTAGATCACAAATTTAGGATATTCTGTGGAGTGTCTAATACAGAAAGTTAGTCAATACTTAGCTGCTATTTTCAGGTAATGTAGCAGTTATAATTAATGCCAACATGGGTCTTAGTGATAATAATAATAATGATGATGATGATGATAATAATGGGTCATCAACACTCAGGGTGCTTTTTATGCACCAGACCCCATGCCAAGCACCTTATGTGTATTTATCCATACAATTCCAGAAGGACATTATCACCAATTTCTCAATGAAGAGCGAGGTTGATAAAGCAAAAGCCCCAAGGCTACAGGCTCGTCAGTGATAAGCCAAGATTATACTCGCATCTGTGCTCTTTCTTTATGGGTAAATACACCCTTGGGTGTACGGCAGTGTACATGCAGTATGCACAGAACACAAGGAGTCTCAGTGTGATGCTGTTTTCAAAGAGCTCCTGGCCCACTCAATGACTACAGTCACATTTTACACATCTATTCCTTTCTCCTTCACTTCAGTCTGATTCAACACCAGATCCATTTATTTCATGTTGAACTCCTGGCTGTCTAAAGGGTTAGTACTGACACAGAGGAACGTATGATACATTTGGTGAGCCAAGACCTTCAGTTATGGAAAGATTGTAAAGAGGATCAGGAGCAGGGCTACGACTACCTTTCCACATATCACCCGAAAAAGAACTCACACACATAGGCACATGCATGCAGACAGACGCACATGTATGCAGACAGATGGTATCTCTAGAAAGTGCTCTGATAAAAGCAGCTGCCTCTGGGAATGGTGAAAAAGAAGGAACTGAAACGAAAACGTCTACCATATTACCTCTGGCTCCCACTTGCTGAACCATCAAGGACACCTCTAGGCTACTGGAGGTTTCAGTCTGTGGTCTGACAGACTGCATGCCCTTGGTTCAAGGACTGAAGCTCTTTATTTTCACAGTGAATCTGCCGACGATTGAAGCCATTTGTTTACAGGTTTCCACACGCACAGTATGAGTGGACTGCCACGTGGCTCACTCCTCCACGTCCTCCACCTCTGCGGTTTTACAAGGGCAGAACACAGAGCTCCTAGGCAATTCCTCGGTGCATTCTCGCTGCCGGTCGCCCTAGTGAAAGTGCCAGAAGCTATCCCAGGCAATGAAATCACCCACTGTATTATGGGTTCCAAGGACCATTCAAAACTCTTCTGAGCAAAGTGTCAGGAACGTGAGGTCTGAAAAACATGTAGCCTTGGGCCGGGGATATAGCTCAGCAGCACAGCGCCTGCCCGGCAAGTGTGAGGTCAGGAGTTCCATTCCCGGCACCAAACCCCCTCCCAAAAAAACCATGTAGCCTTCAAGAAACCTACCACCTAATGTTTGGAAATAAGAATTATACATGGAAAGCCAAGTATTAATGTCAGCACTGGCTATGAAATACCAAAGAATGGTGCTGGCTGGGGATCACCCCCAAGTTCAATGCAAAGGAGATAGTACTTCCCATTGAGATGGTCCCAGAAAGCTTCTGGATGTGGTTGGCCCTGGAGGAACTAAAGAGAGGCAGTCGACCTCGTGGGGGACACTGTGAGCCAAGGAAGCGACGTATGAGAGCCTGGAGGGTCAGGAGTTTCAAACTAAGTGTCACATGGGGCTACAGTGAAGATGGCGCTGCAGAGCGGTAAGACATAAGGCTGCAAAAGGAAAAGCGGGCACAGACGGGAAAATTCCCAGGAATGGGCAAAGGTCGCCTCCCAGAGTCTTCAGAGCAGGAGAGGAACATTCAGATCAGCAGGCAGCAGGCAAGGATGACACAGCTACACAGAAAGTGGGCCCTGCTGGGCTGAGCAGACCTCTCCCTGTGTGTGCTGGAGCAGGCCCATTAAAAAGCGGCATGGAGGCTGAGGATTCAGCTCAGAGGCATAAGTTCCTGTCTGGCAGGTATAAGGTTGTGAGTTCAATTCCCAGTACCAAAAAAAAAAAAAAAAAATGCGACATGGAGCCAGGTATAGTGGTGAGTGCCTATAATAATCTCAGCTCTTGGGAGGCTGAGAAAGGAGGATTGCTGTGAGTTTGAGGCCAGACTGGGCTACAAAGTGAGCTCAAGGGCAGCCTGCACTAGCAAGACCCTATCTCAAAAAACAAAAAGAAAAAGAAAGATAGGCTGAGATGATAGCTATTGAAGTACAATACAACTTAATGCTTGTAGTGTTTAGTGTTTCATTGACTTTGCAAGTAGTCTGATCATCTATTTAGAGGCTAACAAAACACAATGGGGGATCTCCTTCTAAAGGTGGTAGCCACTGTTAACTCCCTATTATTTTGTTTCAAAATTCTGCATCATTTTCATTGTTTTGTTGGGTTTGGTTTTATTGTTTTGTCTGGTTTGATTTTATTATATCTGATGGCATGGGCAGTTATTTCAAACATAACAAGATATGTTATGGTAGCCATTCTGGATTTATTATTATCTTGTTTTGAAGTCCTGTAGTGCATTCATTGTTTTGTTTTTATTGGTTCTATTCTGTTCTGTTTTGGTTTTCTTATGTCTGATGGTATGGGCAGCTATTTTGAAGACAACAAGAGGCATTATGGTAGCCATTGTCGATTTCCTTTTATCGTACTTTGAAATCCTGTATCACACTGTTTTGTTCTGATTGGCTTTATTCTGTTTTATTTTGCTTGGTTTTATTCTCTTTAAAATAAAAAAATTATAAAATAAAAAACAAAACAAACACAAAAAAATCAAATAAACAAAAAAAGCAGAGTGGATGTCCTGTCCTGGACTCTGAAGGTCAGGCTCCTGAGCCAGTAAGCAGCGCCCGGCCAGCACTTCTGGCCAGGGTAGTTACGGCTGCCCAGCAGCGAGCTCCCCGGAGGAAGCTTCGTCATTAGCTGCATTCCAGACTGTGCCTTCTCTTCTGCCAAAAGCACTTCTTTAATCCAGCAAGAGACTGGGTGTCCAGTTCGCTGCAACAGAGATCTTCCCCTCCTTGAATTGGCCTGGACAAAATGGTAAGCAGGACAGAGTGTGTCTGGAGACACTGGTGAGTCCTTTTTCCTTTGTGAGGCACGTGTCTCCTGCTCGTGCTGTTCCGGACCCACCATTCTTCAGTGTTCTCAAGGGTCTGCCCTCCCTGGCCAGTGCCCCACACAGCAAGCTTTCCCTTGTTGCCTCCTCCATCCCTGCCTTACCTGACCCCCACATGGTCCTGCTCTCAGCCAGGTGGAAGCTGGGTGATGTGAGGAGCAGCCTGCATGCATGCCAATGGTACCAAGGGGTTCCTGCAGGCTCCTTCCTAGGGACACCCACAGCAGGGTTCCAGAAACCCTTTGTTCCCAGAGTCAGTAAATACTTGTTGAGGTCCCCCGTGTTATGCAGGAAGACAGCAGGCTCGGTGCCCACATGCTGTCGGGTCCCTCTGCACTACGACTGACAGCTGCTAGGAAACTCAGTCCTTTGGCAGGCCACTGAGGAATGCTGTGTCCCCTGTCCTTCATAATACGCTAAGAAGCCAAGTGGGGCCTGCTTGGCCACGCTGGTCTTCACTTTGGGAGTAGGAGGTGGCAGGGCGCGGTACAGGAAGGAGACACTTTCAAGGACATTGTGCCTCGCGACCCAGAGGTGACAGTTTCCAGATACCAAGGTCCGAGGATGTTCAAGCCTCTTTATGAAACGGCCAACATGACAGTACTTGCATATAATCTATGCACATCATCCGAAATACTTCAAATTCTCTCTAGGTTACTATAATCCCTCATACGAGGTAAATGCTAGTGCTGTAGTTGTTACCCTGTATTGTGTAGGGAATAAAGACAAGGAAAAGAAAGTCCATTCACGTTCAATACAGACACAAATTTCCTCAAATATTTTCAGTTCATGGTTGGCTGAGTTCATGGTTGGCTGAGCTATGGAGGGTCAACTGTAATTTCTATAGAAGTAACATTTTTTCAAGTGACATTTTGTTTAGAAATAACTTCAAACTGATGGAAAAGTTGAAAGAATAAGCAAAGTGCACAGAACACCCATACGTTACACTTGGATTCACCGACTGTTAACGCTGAACCCGATCAGCTTCATCATTTGCTCACTCTTCATCCCTCTCTCCCTGTTCTTGTAATTCCTTTTTCTGAACCATCTGACTACAAGTTGTTCATATCAGCCTCTTTACCACTAAATACTTCTGTGGGTAGTTACTAAAAATGGAAATATTTTGTTATTGAACCACAATACAGTTACTAATTTTAGTAAATTTAATACTGGTACAGGAGTTTTATCTAAACTAGTGTCTACATCCCAATCCAGTCCATTATCCTATAATGCTCTGTAGTACATGTTTCTCTTGCATTACGAGGTCCAGTCTAGAATCAGATATTGCCATCAGTGGTCACATCTCTTTTATCTCATTTCTACTGGTTTTATCATTGGCATGTATGAAGAATATAGTCCCTGCCTTGCCCCCTGTTAAATGAACATTCCCATTTCTGGATATGTCCAATGTTTCCTCATGGTTAGACTCAGCTGATGCGTTTCTGTCAGTGACAAGTGTGTCCTTTTCAAGTAGCACATCTGGAGAAAAAGTGTGTCCGTTTGTCCTCACTGGTGATAATCACTTTGACCACCTGATTAAGGTGGTGTCCTAGGTGACAACTGTAAAGTTACTGTCTTTTCTCTTCCACGTGATCTGCGGAAACCACTTTAAGGCTACATATATTTTCTGTCCTTACATTTTTATCCTACATTTATCATTCAGTGAGGACTCTAACAATCTTTACCATGGTGAAGGGTACGAGGAACATTTTTAGAAGCACTTTTGTCTCTGGAAATGAAATTTAAAGGAGGTATGTGGAATTGCAAACTGAGGAACAAAACAGTAACAAAACACACACACACACACACACACACAGGAACTAAAAACAGATGTGGCTTTGCACAAAAAGAAACCCCTACCATAGCACACCTTATACTACCATTGATGAATGGTTCTACTTCTATAGGCCATGATGTATGAAGGCATCAACCATCCTACAAATTCTGTCTCTACACTAAGGACCTGAGCTCAGAAATTGAATGGATGAAGTTTCAGATGAATCCTTGGCTCTTGCTCCTGGTTGTCTGAGGCTTAGGAAACAAACAGATTCCAATATGATCTGATCTCTCACTATCCACAAGCAAGATGCAGGCAGTAAGGGATTCTCAGCAATCAAATACTGTGCCTTGGAGACTCTGCATATTCAAACTTGGACGGACAATTTTAAATACATAGAAAAGACACTGACTTGCAGCTCTCCTTCCCACCATCCACCTGGATTCTTCTTTCGGATCAAAATCAGCTGACCAGGGGCCAGAGTAAGTTGCTCGGGACCAGTAGCAGTGTAGGAGGCGATCACTTGAGCAATTTCTGAAACACAAGATCAAACACTGCAGAGCACCGTCAGAGTGAGGAGAAGGAAACCCTAAGACACAGGCGCCTTCTAAGGTCACAGGTTAGCATCACCACAAGCAGCACACTGGGCTGATTTTCCACTCACTCGAGGGAGGAGGGAGGCCGTGATCGCCCTGTCCCACCCCTTCCCAGAGCTGCACTGTGCACACAGCACTCAAGCACTGGGCTGATCTTTCTGCTTGGCTCAGTGCGCCAAGGAACTTCCTCATTGTCTCAGAGCTCATTCCCCAACTTCCTGCCAAATTTCCCTGGTTCCCCACACCTTCTGCCCCAGCCCCCCAGTGTCAGTGTGAACACCTGTTGTGCACGGCTGGCCCTCATTCACCAATTTCCCGCCCCTCAGTACTCAGTGAATAACCCAAGGCGACCCTCTGCCAAACAGTGGAAAGAGAAATCCCATTTTCCACCAAAATCATCTTAAGATCCTAGGGGCAGGTCACTCATGTATTGTTTTAGACTCTCATTTTCTTTATGGCTCATATTTTGGGAGTGATCCCTGAATTTCTGGTATGAATCATGGCAGTGACAGTTTACTTCTTTTATTTCAAGAAGGAACCTGCAGTTAAGGAGAATTTTAAGCAAAAACAATGATTCAGCGCAGAGAAAATACTATAAACAGTTCTGTACTTCTCCTGAACGTTAAGATCCCACGGGAAAAATCCCAGCAAGACAGACCAGGCTCTGAAAAGCCATTTCTGCTGGCTCCGATGTCAAGCATAAAAAGGTGACTCCTGCTCACACAGGTTCTGGTGCATCTGTAGGTACTTCCCTGCACTTTCGGAAGCAACACAGAACAACAAACTGCTCTACTCCTCTACACTCACTTTCCATCACAATGGCTTCTGAAAGGAAGGAAAGCTCAGAGAAAACGGGAGAAAGACAGAATGTCAAAGTAAAGGAAGGTGGAGAGACAGGAGGCAGTGAGGGCCTATGCTCTGACAGAGCTCCTACTTTCCTAACACCTCAAGAGAGGAGTAAGAGCCTGGCACTCACTTTGGCAAGGCCCAGCTGTGCTGTTCTGCAATCTGAGATCAGCCGCCATGACAGAGGTGCCAGGTGATGGGGAGGCCTGGGCTGCCTGAGGCTTCAGAGAGCTCAGGGATGCAAGGAATCCCATGGCCCAGCCTACAGATCGTGTGGCTCTGACTGAGAGCCCCAGCTGGGAAGCTGCCAGGGATGAAGACTCTTGAGTAACACACCAAGGATGAGCGTTATATTCCAAGAGGCTTGGGTCTGGAGAAAGTCCCAGTTAGTGTCCTATTTGGCATCAGCTGTTTCAGCTCCTTAGCGCACCTGGCCTACGAGCCAGCGATACGCTACCGCATTCTGTGCTGCCTTTTGAGTGCCTGAGCAGCTTTCAAGCTGTAGTGCAAAGTTAACCCCACCTGGGCATCCTAGAGATGAGCTACCAAGGCCCATTGGAGTGACAAACATTTAAAATGTGAGACTCACAGTTACAGAGATCTGACCAGGTGGCCTACTATCTAGAGTCGGACTTAGGCCCTTTCCAGTCCGACCCCTGCCTTTTCTGGCTACAGAAGCCCATTTGGAGCCAAGTTCCAGACAGACATACAAACGCCTCTCAACAGAGCAGTGACTGTTCCAACCTGTAATAATTTCCTAAGGATATGACAGCTAAAAAGCACAAATGACCTAGACTAGGAAGTCGGGTCATACAAACCGTATTATTTCACATCTGCTTCCTTTTCTTTTTTGTGCTACTATTTACAGAACATGTGATTTTGTTTAAATAAACTAAAACTCTGAATCCAGAGGCAGGACTATAATTTTGTACCTTCGATGTGTACCTGAGGAAAACCACCCAGTTGTTTCTAACTTAGTGGAGGCTATAATCTGATGGTATCTGTCATTCCTCCGAATTCCTCCACTGTTTATGTCCCAGGTTTTAGTGTTACTGTCCGGAAGTAGAAAAGGGTTTACTGAGCCAAACATGACTGAGCAACAGTTAACCCCAGTTTTACAGCTCCATGCATGACAATTTCCCACCATCGTGCCTGAGTTATTTTCTTACAACCCCAGAGAACCTTCTGTCTGATAACCACCCCCCCACAATGTGTGAAGCAACAGCCAAATTTCATAACCATGGATGTGTTATTAATGGGTTCCCAAAAAAGGATCTACTCTAACCAACTCCTCCAAGACTCAGGAAAGAGTCTTTCTGTGTTCTGGCCCTAATAAACAAAGACTGGGAAAAATCATCAATTACATTCATAACATGGAAAAATAAGCATTGGGATTTGTAACTTACCAGGCTTTTTTCCTAAACTCCCTGTTTTCCCAGCAGATCCAGAGCCCTTAAAACAGAGAAAAAGGTCTCATTTGCATGCTGAAGAGTTTTGATCACACAACTTAAAAAATGATTAGTGATACAAACCCACTGGAGCCCTAACTCCCACTTTTTGTTCTGAGCAAATGGTAGTATTGTGTCACCTGACAGGAGGCTGTATATCAAGAAAACACGGACCAAATAGGTGCTTTCTAACAAGTGGCTTTACTCCTTTCTTTAGGAGAATAAAAGAGCCAAGCATGTGGCATCCCAAAGGGCTCAGGTATGGACCGTAGGCGGCACGGGCGCATCCTGGACCTGGACTGATCCAGCAGGCGGCTCTGTGCTAGGAGGACTATGCCCTCAGATTCGGCTCAAACTTTATGTTCAAATGGTTAATTAGGAAACATTTCACCTATGAAGAGTATAAAGACTGTACCAGACACCCATGAGTCTACCATCCAGATCTAATACGTTAAAACATTAATATTTTGCTACATTTGCTCTAGAGTTTTTCATTTTATTAAATTTTGGTTTTTTTGATACAGGATCTTCCTGTGTAGTCTTGAACTCACTATGTAGCCTCGGTTGGTCTCAAACTTGCAACGATCCTCCTGGCTCAGCCTCCCGAGTGCTGAGTTTTTCTTTTTAATGAAGTAAAGTGGCAGAAGGATGACGGGATCCTCCCTTTCTCCACTTCATTTACCTCTCTCTACCCAAAGGGGACTGCGGTGCCGCAGCCTTTTCACCCAATTTCACTCTGTCTGAACAATGGTATTTCTCTTGTCATGCTGGAAGCACCAGTCACAGAAGCAGACCGTATTTCTTTCCCGCTATTCCGTGTTTCAGAAGGGCTCTGGGCTTGAGTTCCTCTTGTGGACACTCAGGGAACCTTAAACCAGCTGAGTCAGCCCACAGAGACCACGAGAGCCAGGACGTGAGCCAGAATGCCATCTGTTCTGACAAAGTGCTTTATTATAAATAAATGCTCGCTCTCGACTCCCTGTCTTGCAGAAAATTGAGCATTTCAATTAAAATAAAGCAAAGGGTATAAGAAACTAAATGAGAACTATTACAGAATAAAAACACGCAATTTATTTACCAGGAAGCCAACTTATCACTGTCCCTGTATTTTTGGTTACTGAAATGTAATAATCATTTACCAGAAAAAGTTTGGGTTAAGCTTTTATTCTGATTATGCTTTCTTTAATTAAGGAATATAATTATACAATATCAATCTGTCTTGCTATTTTAATGGGCTGCACATCAAATAAAGGAATACCAATGATATAAGATTCCAAGTGACCAGTTACTTCCCTGTACAGGCTTAAACTACGCTTCCCATATTCCATGAAAAAGAAGAAAGCACTGGTGATACCCAACCGCAAGTTCAAGTGGCTCCAACATGCCTGCTCCCTTTGGGAAACCACAGCCAGCACACAGAGTGAGATGTACCCAGAAGGTCAGGTTCTGTCCTGGCTACACTGGTGAAAACACTGAGCCTCAGGAAAGGGTGGTGGGGAGGACAGCCTCTGCCCAAGCCCAGAGGTCCAGTCTGGTGTCTGAAGCTTGGCCTGGCCTTCACGTTTAGGGAAGATGCTTTGTTAACACATGAACTCTGTATCTAAGTAGGATGAAAGACAGACTTAAAAAAATTTTTTTTTCGAGCTGGGGATATAGCTCAGTGGCAAAGCACCTGCCTGGCAAGCACAAGGTTGTAAGTTTGATCCCTGGTACCAAAAAAAAAAAAAAAAAAAAAAAAAAAAAAAAAAAAAAATTTTCACTCCTAAACAAGGTAGCTAAATATTTCTCCAAAATTCTTAATATTGATGGTTTTTCTGTAGTAGCTAATAATTTAAGACTATAGTAAGAACTCTGTTTACCTTAGAGTCAGTTTTTTAAACATACTGACTTCTAGTGGTTTTAAAAATCAAAATTAGAACTTATTAAGAGTATAATACAATAGCTATTGTAGTTTTCAGTGTTGATTTAATTTTTATTATGCATTAAATGTTATTAAGTTCCTTATGTAAACAGACTTTAGTCAAAGTGTAAATAAATTTTAAAAAGTCAAAATACATTTAAATGCAAACCAAATGGCTTTTGTATTTTAAGTGACCCGAAAGGTAATGTCACTTTAAGAGCTGTCACCCATGATAATGGAAATTGAATTTAGTTTTCAGCCTTTCCCCCCTACCTCCTGAACTACCACCTGTCTGATTCTTATTGGAGCCAACTTGCTGGTCTGGAGAAGAGTTTAAGTCTCCCTTTGCAGGTCTATAGAGTTGAACAAGCCAGCTGTCTGACAGAGGAAAATTATTTTCTTCCAGGCTTCTGCCAAATTCTCTAAGGGTGGGCAGAGTCATATAAATCCATCCAAGGGAATTTCTGCAAGTTGCTCTCAAGACCATAGTAAGAAAAATAGTAAAAACAATAATGAAATCTCTTTAAAAAAAAAAAAAAAAGCATATAAAATCATTCTTGGAAACTGCAGGGCAAGTGAGAGGGCTGTGCCTAGGGCCACTAGGCACCAAGAGGGCACAGAGAGCCCAGTGTACACCTCCTCCGGGCATTTAAGTGAACGCGTGCCACAGCTCTGTCACACGCTGGCACCCAAGAATGCGGTGAAGAAAGCACCTCTGTCAGCCCTTTTTCTCCATGCGTATGAGGTACGAGGAGAAAAAGAAAAGAAAGGTGCACCGACTGAGCTTTTAATAAAGCAAACAAATAAAACCAAAAAAAGAATGAATTCTTGTTCATTTATTTTTATGGCTCTGTTAGGTTATGACATTTCCACCCTACATTTACTCCACTACAAGACAGGTTCCTGTACTCTGATCTCTCTCTCTCTCCATTTCATTCAGCTTGCAGGACCTCAAGATCACATTTATGCAATCAAATTTGTATGGCTCCGTTTAGTAACAGTGGGAGTCATTTCCAGTATATGAAGATAATAGCACCCCCAAAATATACCAACCTCTTAGTTCCTGTGTCTTAAATGTGTCCCCCCCCAAAAAAAGAAATTAAGAAACTTTCCATTGCCCAATATTCTAAAACCAGGATCACCAGAATACTTTTATTTTACAGGGACAAACTACTGCTGCCCACGCTGAAATAGAAGGCAGCTAGAAATCAGTGACCATGAAGAACTAAGCAAGGAAGTTTACTCCAAATCCTAAATTGGCTACATGCAGGAATAGAGATTATTAACATTACAATCTGGGTAACGAAGACCACCCTCTAACAGAGCCTCCACTTGGCCCCAGGAATTCTGTGGGATTGTGGGAAGCCAATGCTTACTCCATAGCACCCATGACAAGGCCAGACAGTTCCAGGTCACACGGTGGCTACTGTCACGTTCAAGAACTTAGCAAAACCCAACAGGGTGTTCCACTGACAAACCACACAACTCCCCACCAGAAGAACCACCGCACAGGAAAGGAGAGGAAGCAGTGAATGTGGGTTTACCTCTGAATCTTTAAGCCTCACATAGTTAGAAGGGAAGACTCCGGACTTGTCGCCCACTGTGCCCGTCCACCAATCACCATCTTTCTTGGTAACCAAAATCACATCCCCTTGCTGAAAGGTTAAATCTCCTTGCTCAGAACTCTCATAAGTGTACATGGCAATAAATTCTGGTGGGGAGAAATATCGAGATATGGAGAGAGCTTGATTGTTTTAGAGAAATTCCAGACATCTTTGCAAAACCAAGTCTATGAACAGGGGAGTTAGGATAAGAGAAAGGCCAATCACAGAAACATACAGAGCTGCAGAATACACTGGGCTCCACTTCCCCAACTGCACATAAAAATTGAGGAACTGCAGACAGGGAGACCATGCCTGTGAAGACCCAGCAAAGGGACAAAACATAACTGCATGTCCACCAATACTGAATACCACAGTGACCTATGATTTAGGTTCGCATTATTTCTTTTTAAACGAAAATGGCTTTTGCTGTGCAAATATCTGTTTCAATTTTGAGGGTACCAACTCACAGATTAAAGACAACTTTTTATTATGCCTTATTGTGCCACATACACAGATGGCAGAAAGCTATTAGGATACAAAATAAAAAACCGGTAACATTTAGTTTAAATGGGCACCTAGGGCTGGGGATATAGCTCAGTGGCACAGCACCTGCTTGGCAAGTGCACGGTCCTGCGTTTGACTACTGGTACCAAAAAAGGGGTGGGGGCATTTATGTGTCACTTAAATGCATCAACAGGCAGGGTGGACTGACGATGAAAGTCATGTCTACCCAACCCTAGAAAATAAGCAAGGCTCTGTCAATGAGGTAAAAAGACAAACCACAGTCTTAATTACATTACATTTTCTTAATTCATATAAGTTAGTCTCAAAGAAATAATATGCTGTATTTTTTAAAAAATAATATGCTTTAAAGTCTTCAGGATGTACATTTCAGTAGTTTCTTTTTTAATTATAAGTAGAACTCCACATTGCTTTTAACTGATGCTACTAAGACTTAGAACAAAGTCATATGCTCAGAAAATACAAAAATCCTAGATACAAGGTACAGCAAGAAAAGATTTACAAAGATGCATATGTTTACTGTTTCCACATTTTTCTACATTTTATACCAGATTTCTGCATTTAAAAAAAAAAAACAGAAAACTCAGGACTGACTCAAAAAGTTCATTTTTATGATGGGTGAGGCATGTGGCTCACTATAATTTCAGACAACATTCTTTAGAGAATCTAATTTTGCTACATAGGCAAAAATTCAGTATGCAGACCACCACTGCTCAATTATCACAACCTCTGCAGAAGGTACTAATGAAAATTAAAACACACAGAAAAACAAAACCCCTAGGACATGTGCTGATGTGGGCACCCCAATACCCAGTGTCCTCCTTCAGCTTCCGTGGCCACTTATGCACTGTGGCCAGGCCAGCGGGGAATGCTGGGAGACGGTGTGGGACCCAAAGAGCCAGAAGGCCATGCAGACCTCCGTGGGAAGAGCGAAGACTGTCTTTAGCCCTCTGGCACTGCTGACACAGCTCCACAGCTGACAATGAGAACATCACTCCCACTCACTGAACTTAAAGTTTGCTGGCCTCAAGAAGGGCATTTTCTTTGTATTAATACAGTTTTACTTTTCCTGATTCCTCAATATTCTGACCCTGCCCTTGTCATCTTTCTCTCAGTTACTGTTCTTTAGTTCCCACTGGCTATTTCAAAGAGGATTCTCGGAAACCTATATTTTCCCTGGTGATTCTTCAGCTTAAAAGTCAATTTCTTTAAAATGGAATCGAATTTTATCTTCTTCCTTTGTGGTACTGGGGATTGATCCCAGGGCCTTTGTATCTTCAGTCCTTTTGTATTTTTTGAGACCAGATCTTGCTAAACTGCTAAGTTACCTAGGCTGGACTTGAATTTGTGATCCCCCTGCTTCAGCATTCAAGAATGCTGGAATTATAGGTTAGTGTTACCATACCTAGATGGTCCAAAATTTGAAATGATTTACAAAATGTAGAGGAACTTCAAAAACATGACTTGTGGGTGAATCTACTATTGCAGTTTAGAATATAAGGGGCTGCTGAGGCTGGAAGCTTCGCACACCCTGCGGTGCCCACAGCCATCTGCAGATTGCTGCAGCACAGTGATGCCCAGAACGGGATGAGTGAGGTTAGAGGGGTCTGTGTCGGTGATGTCCTCTCAAGAGACATTTAACAGACAGCACAGGCCAGTCACAAGTCACTGTTTTAAGAGCTACCCAGGTGGGTAATCTATTTAATCTGGTTTGTAGTTTACTTTAAATTAGATGATGTTGGGACCAGGAGTATAGCTCAGTGGCATGGCACTTGCCTGGCAAGCACAAGGTCCTGAGTTCAAGTCCCAGTTCCAAAAAAAAAAAAAAAATTAGAAGACGTTCAGTGCAATAACAAGAAGCTCATCAATGTCTGAAAACAGCCTCTCCGGGAATCTCTAACCCTAACGTCCTCTCACAAACTTCCTCTATGATGCTGGCAATGTTTCCTAATATTTCTAATACCTAATTCATTTCAAATAGATGACCAACTAGGATCGGAGTTTACTTCTTTTCTGCTGCCTGATTTTCAGAAAATAATGGTTCATCTGTGTGACCTAGTTATTAAGGCTACCAAACATTCCTCCACATCACTCTCCAGGGGGTGCTTCCGCCAGTCATCCAGGAAACGAAGCAAATGTAGGCACTTAGGAGCTTTGTTCAAGTTTTAGATATCTCACTTCCTAGTCCTCGTATTAATGTCCACATCAAGGGGGTGGTTATTATGCCCACTTCCCAGATGAGGAAGCTAAGGCATGAACAAAAACATCTGCATGGTTACTACATGGCACAGCCAGGATAAACTCCAGCCCTACACCAAGCCCTGACTGGATATAACACAGTGAAGTTTCATTGTTGGTTTTATTAAAGAGGGGGCAAAATTTGCTTTCTGCTATATCAATAGTACATATTGTATTTAAATGTGCTTTCTGCCTTGCTCCCCTAATTAACAGATTTAAAAAGCCATTAAGAAGAATGCACAAAGAGAATTATGTTTATAATTGTTTTCAGGCTAATAACAAATACTCGATGTGAAAAAAATACTAGAAGCTTTCAGTGATAATGAGATTTTATACTTGTAAACTTAAAAAAAACTTTCAAACTTTCTCTTGAAAAACAAATGCTTTTAGTCTGCATCTGAACTACCATTAAACCTTTTCATTTGCTATTCCATGGAAATAATTACTTTGATAATGGTATTTTCATTAAGCAAAGTATCTAAGTAATTCAACGATTTTATTACAGCGAAGTAGATAGAACTTCTATCCTCTTACATTTTATTCCAGGAACCCTTGACAAATTATCACAAAATTGGGAAGTTATGACATCTGTTGACTAAAAAAACATGCTCAGACTTCTACATGGAAAGTGTCACTCAGGTAGGACTCCTCAGTTAGTGCTACGATAATGACTGCATCGAATGTAGAAAAGACATGTGGTTTTTACCATTAGGGCCTGAATTATGCAGATTTTGTTCATTTTTTAAAATTTAAAATAATATCTCCTTCTGTACTCTGGTGTCTATATAACACTTAGGTCTGTGTCATGAAACAGACCAGGAGAAAAAAAGAAATCATTTATGTAATAAATATTCTTTAATATCTTGATCATGAATTAATGTGGTCTGCACAAAAATAAGGTTCAGTCTCATGTCAAACATTTGCTGTTTGTGTTACACAATGTCCTCACCCCTCCCAAAGAGCATAACACCAATGAGGTCCTCACCTTCGCCCGACACAGCCGGCTTGGTTGCTGGGGAAGCTACTCTCTTCATACTAGCAGGGCTTTCTGAAGAACCAGACTCCATACTGAAAGAGGGAAGGAAAGTATTTCAATTCTTATCTTAAAAGAAATAGCACCAACAAGATTTGCTCGTCTCTTTCCAAACTGAACAATTCACAGGTGAAACACCTGTACTTAGTTAAGCTAAGAACCCACAGTGAAGTCACTATGGCAAACAGACAGCTTACGTTCTGGTCTATTTCTGTCTTTTTTCTTTTTGATTTTTTTGAGACAAGGTCTCGCAATACAGTTTAGGCTGGCCTTGAACTTGCTTAGGTAGCCCAGGCTGGCCTCAAACTCATGGCGATCCTCCTGCCTCAGCTTCCTGTGTGCTGAGATTATAGACGTGCGCCACCATGCCCGGCACGTTCTAGTCTATTTCAAAGCATGACTGATAGCTGCTCATGGAATATTTTTGCTCTCTTCTTGAAGCCTGTAATTTGTTTTGAATATCTGTATGGTTAGGATAATTAAACAACCACCTATAGGTGCCATGCTATAAGCAGACCCTAAATAAAAATGATTAACTCATTCTTCCAATTATTTCCCCAAACCCTTTGGTTTTCTAAGTATTCACATATGCTTGGTATGGTACTACATACTGAGTATCATGACAGTCATAATTTCTGAACAATGCATGAATGTTCTAGGTCTCAGGATAGAATTCTTTCTCACACAGGTCACACAGGATATATAGGCTTCATGAGGGAAGAAAAATGACTACTTGTCTATAAAAAAGTCTCCTTTTTTGTACTTCATACACTCTAACTTCTGCAGTTAAAAGAACCAAAAGACAAAATAATCCTGCAAGCCTCATCTATGCAATCTTAACTAGTGCAAACAATAATTTAACACCCAATACTGTTTTCATCAAATGGAAGCAGACAAACACAAAAATACCTTGTAGATTTCCTTATGGGCCCTGAAATGAGTTTCACGTAAGACTTGGGGAACCAACCCTTCTGACCTTGAACTTCTCCAAACCACCACATATCTTGCTGTTCCAGGACGGTGATGACATCATTTTTGTTAAAATTTAAATGGTTGTCTTTTTTGGCTCTCCAAGGATACAGGGCTTGCGCTTGTAGCCCCTCCACCTTTTCACCCTTGTGTGGAATAACATAAAGGACCGCTCATTACATTGCATTTGTCATTACTTCAGGCTGATGTGAGTACTGGCACTTTTTCTGCAATAAGCACACAAGAGCACACAAAGCTGCCTCACCATCTTTCGGTACTTGCTTCCCAAACTGGAGGCAAAAACTATCAGGCCACTCACAGAGCCATCTTGGGATCACTGAGAATTTTCCACTTAAACAAGCATACTTCTGTTGCACTTGACTGTGTACCTTTTATATTTTGGTTCTATTTTAATTCTTGAGTTGCCCAGAGCATCTGCCCATTTCCACTTTGATTTGGATTTCTAGTGGAGGATTAATGGTGAGGCAGAAATAGTACCATATTGCATGAGATAATCAGTTGATATCTCAGTTTGGGTGGACCCAGGAAAATTGGCCATGTGTTGTACTGGGCCTGTTTTAGTTCCTTTTAGTGAAACAGGGGGTGAGGGCTGGGATGTTGCTTAGTGTTTTAATTTCCAGGACTGAAAAAAAATCTTTGGGAGAAACCAGATTGGGTTAGCATAAATTCTTTGTTATTACTACTTATTGTTCGTCTGTATGTAAGGCATCATGGGATTGCAACAATGAATAAAAACCATCTCTGCCTCTCTTAAGTAATTTAGCATAAAACATCTTATTGACCGTAAAGCACTGTAAAAGACGAGACAATGTGATGAGATTAGTTAGGAACTCACAGTTAATGGGGAAGAAAGAGATAAAACCAAATATGCATGTCATCTGGTAGAATGAATGAAATATGCTATAAAGAAGTTTCAACTCCTCACTGTAGGAACACGGAAAAAAGGACGGATTCTGTCTGTGGGTATGAGGGGCAATTTCACTGGGCAGGAGGCAACTGAGTTGAGCCGTGAAGGGTGAGGGTTTTGACAGCTAGGGCTGTGGAGGAAGGGTACTGGCGCACGGCATGTGTCACAAAGGGCCCAGGAAAAGGAGTGTGATCCGGAGCTGCATGTGGCCTAGACTCACGGAGGGGTGTGGTAAATGAGGCTGGGACGGCAGGGCAAGGCACTTACTACCCCGTTCAAGACGACAGCATCTTAAAACATTCACTAACAAATAAGACACTGTTAATTTTCAAGCATCCATGTAAATGGACAGGAACAAAAGCCAAGGCCCAGAGAGAGTTACTTCAGAACCAGTTTGTGCTTGCCTTTGGAAGTTATTTTTATTCTGTATTAGGACAGAACTGTGGTAAATGGGGAATTTACAACAGCTCAAATAGTTTCAGTAGCTACATCGATAACTTTTTTTTTATTTTAAGACAAAATTTCTTAACAAAATAATAAGACAATACCAATAGTTAAAATGCACTGTGTTATCACAATCTTGAAAGTAGTTACCCAGAGTACAAAACAGGCAAAACAGACTTTTACAAAGAAGAAACAAACAATTAGTAGCACAAAACTTTCTTTCCGATGATCTAAAAGAAACTAGAATAAATGAAACAAATGCTCTGTGTGGGTTCTCCCCTTCCCAAACCTACACCATCCCTATTTTCCTTTCATTTCACTCCTCAGAACTGAAGAGGTTTCTCTGGATTTCACACACCCTGGATCATGCACCGTCCCCTTCCACTTTTCCCCCTCGCGGTGAACCCCTACCTCACAGCCATTGACACTCAGCCCTCCTGTGCTGTCTAATCCTCTTGGCCATTTGTGTTGATTTCTACACCAGGACTAGACCCCACCATGAGCTACCTCCTCTGTGCCCTTAAAGGTATTGCAGAATCTCTCCCCAAAAAAACTTTCCCTGTGCCTGTCTCTGAACCTTTTCCTATGGATGGGACCCTGGTTTTGAGTCCCCCCAAGTGTGGCACTCATTAATTCTGGGACACCTTGACAACTGTTTAATCTCCCTAAACCTCAGTTCCTACATCCACAAAACAGAGATGATATTGTCTTTAGAAGGTTGCTAAGAAAGTTCATGAAGATTTATGCACAGAATCGTTCCAACAATAGTAACAGTCATAGTCGGTTGTACAACTCTTATTATCACGAGTCTTGAGCTAAGCAGTACTGCTGGGGAAAACTGAGGCAATGTGGAATAATCAAGATTCAGATTAAATTCACCCCAGCAATTCTTATTCTTTTTCTGTCAAACTCCTAATTTGCCTATTTCTAAGCTTCTATATTCTGCAGGCCCTCAGGGCTCCCTCTGCAGAGAGACTGATGCCAGGTGCCTGACCCAAACATCCTTCTCCAATTTCTCTTCACCCTTCCTCATCCAGAAGAGAAAATAAATTCAAAAGTTTATTTAGTGTTTTTTTGTGTATGTGTGTGGTTGCTGTTGCTTAGAGACAAGGTTTCACTAGGTAGTGCAGGCTGGCCTTGAACTCAGGGCAATCCTAATGCCTCAGCCTCCCCGAGTGCTGGCGTGACTCAGAAGTTTCTCTTCTGTCTAATGCTGTGTCCACCTGGCACCAGTTACAGTGTGACTCCTGCCTTACCAGTCCTTTCCTTCCCCGGCAGCAGGGATGGCTCGTGCCTTCCCAATGCCCTCTTTCCATTCTGCTGTTTCTCTTTACTGCACACGCTATCCGCTTTCTCGCTGCTCATTCCCATTGTATTATTCTGCAAACTGGTTTCACCTTACTATTTCCTGAGCCAATAAGACATTCTACTTGCTGCGCAGAATGGTCTCTTTTTTGCACTGGCTGCAGCCTTTACTACGAGTCCCCTATTCCCTTTTTGAATGCAAAAAGGTTCCCTCCTCAGTTTCCCACATCTACCTACTCCACCCCCTGATCGTGTACCCCTCCCTTGTCACCAAGTTAGCATGACTGAGCATGGGCCATCTGCGAAGTGCTGAGTGAGGGCAGGTGCAAAGGGAAGTTGGCACCTCCTCATTAGAAGCTGCTCCTCCTTTTCCAGGCCACGTAACCCTCACGCCTGGAACCTATGGAACCACGATAATCCATACACCTGCTTGCGTTTGCTAGGAGGGTGACTCTCATACACCTGTGGTCACCATCTTTCTTTCACCCTCCAGGTCCATGTCCCTCTAATCTGCCAGCCTCGACACCCTGGGTGTTCTGTTTCCACCATCACTGCAACGCCTCTAAAACCCAACTCCTCCCTCTAACTCAACTCTACTTCTTCCTGCTTTCCTCACTTGTCCTAAGATGAATCTTCTTTCCAATCCCAGGTCTCCCAAGGCCTCTGACTCCATCCTCACGGCTCCCCCACTGCAGTTTCTTCTCTGCCCTTTCTGCTGGCTCCTCCCACTTGGTCAGTGTGAAGGCAGTCACACCCAGGCTGCCCCCACTCACACCTGGACGCTCCCAACAGGTGTCACTATTTGCTGGTCCTCTGTTCTAATCTCACTGCACACCACCTCTTGACCAGTTTGCCCAGCATCTGGCTTTAATTTGGCTATTTCTAAAGTAGAAATTGCCCCTGAGTGCCACATCTCTCCCAGGTGGGTACATGCTATTTGGTTTGAATTTTATAGAAATTTCATTCCTTTCATTCCATTCTTTCATCTTTTTTTGTATTGAGCAAAAGAGACATTCACAATAACCACTGCTATCCTTTCAGAAATTATTTTTCCTTGGCAGGCATTTCAGAGTTTCCTATTAACCTGTAATCAGTCTAGTTTTTCTAACAACCGCCCAAGATTCTAGCCAAATAGACTTACTCATGAATTTCCTTACACACATCCTGTTTTCCTGTCCTAAAGCCTCTTCTCACAGTGCTTCCTAGGTGATACGCTCGCATTCTCCATTTTTTAGTAAGATTTTACCTGCTGGTCAAGGTATAGTTCATTAAATGCTACTTCTTCAGGGAAGTATCTCAATTGACGCAGGCAGAGAAGATTACCCCGCTCAGAACTCTATTCGTAGCATATTCTCAGCTCCTGAACACACCTAGCTGGCCAACTCCACGACCTACTGGGAGGCTTACTTCTAATGACACTGCCAGCAAGCATCTGCTGAGGCTGTCGGCGTTGTGCCACCACGCTAAGTCTTCACATCCTCACCTGGCCCAGCACAGGAGACGGGGAGGAGCCGGTGGCCGTGGCTGGAGTAAAGGCTGACCTCTGCCTTAACTGGCCTGCGCTGGGTACGGTAAGAGAAGGCTGGGCTGCCCACGCATCCCAGTTGTCTGTTTCTGGTTTTTCATTCGTGTTGTTGGGCCACCTGGAAGGCAAGGCACACTCTGTAAATAGTGAGCACTTCCTAACGCATTAGCTCTCCACCCACAGGACTTTGCAAAAACAAATTTAAAAATAAACAAAACTTAAAATAAAAATGGCAGCTCCGAGTGTGTGTAACACAAAGCTAGTGTGTCTCTGTGGCCTTCCACAGTGAAAGGACAAGGATGCCAGGAAGCGGCACTGGGCTGAGGTGTGAGTCTAAGAGTCACACCCCGGCAAAATCCCTCAGGCCACACCCAGGCATATTAAAATCTTGATTGAGTAATTTTTTTTTGTAAGATAACTAGTTTAATAGGCTAAACTATTAGAAGTTTCTCTGACTCTCGATTTCGTCATTAGAACAGTATTCTGCCACTCTGGGCTGGTTGTGAGGATCACCTGAAATACTAGGTGTGAAAACACACTGAAACTCCAAAGCACTAAAAAACATCCTCGTGTGATGACCGGCATCATTTGTAATAACGATACCTAAACAAGAAAAAAAGTCAAATGCCACATATGAAAATATGCCAGGTTGGGCCGCCAGGGCTTCTCTCTCCCATCCATCCTGTGGTAAACACCTGATCGATCATATGCCCAGTTGCCATGGCAACTACAAATGGCTTCTCGAAAGCTCCGTGTTGCCTTGTATCGAGATAGTTCTAACTTCGTGAGTTCATAACTGTAGGTCAACACATCTGCAAGAGTGGCAGACCTAAATGCAACTTACTATTTATTATTTTTATAAGACATATAACAAATTATAAAACCAAAATAATTCCTTTGTTAGACTGCACATATTGATTTTTGATTTGGAAAATAAGAGGCTTATAATGATACTGGAGACTTACATACCACATATTTATTGAGAAAAAGAATCACACCATCTTGATTCACAGCAAAAACAAATCCTGGAGCTGGGTGTGGTGGCACACACCTGTACTCTCAGCAGAAGGGAGGTTGAGGCAGGAGGATCACCACAAGTTCAAGACCAGCCTGGGCTACATTAAGGAGTTCAA
>RJWM01013644.1:0-53012 GCA_004363535.1 Dasyprocta punctata
CCTCCCTCTCTCTCTCTCTCTCTTTCTGTCTCTGTCTCTCTTCCTCTCTCTTAATCTTTTTGAAAAACCCAGGATAATTTTTAAGTTCATTTTCTCCAAACAAATTTTCTGAATCAAAGGAAATGCATGCACTCAACAATGTTTTACAAATGTTTTCTAAATTGCTTTCCAGAATGTGCTTGTCTTACCAGCAGGTATAAAAGGTTTTTCCTCTGAATAGAAACCAATAATGGGAAATAGAAATTTTGAAAATGTGTCCAATAAAAGAGAAAGAGAAAAATGTCCGAAGATTTCTTAATATCTAAAAATGAAAGACAATAAAGGCAAAGAGAACATAAAAAGTCATATTTATTCTTTAGAATTAATTTTCTTCTATTTTGTTTAACTTTTAATTATAAAGAAAGTGAAGGTAATTGAATCAGGAAATGAAAAAATTCTGTGAATCGTTCCACTATATTTTAGCCAAATTTCAATAATACTCCATGAATTCATGTCTCAGAGTACTTTTAAATAATGCATCGCTAGCAAAATCATTTAAGTACTTAGCAAACCAAAATACAATTGAAACCTACATGAAGTTAACTATTATGTCAGCTTATTGAGAAATTTGTGAGGAAAAATAACACAAGCACAAAAATGGGAAGGGAAAGGAAAAGAACAAAATGCATGGTGTTGTTAAATCCTCCTTTTGCAACTTAGAATCTTTTTCAAGTGTAAAGACCACGGGGTCATTTCATATCTTAACTTTAAGCAAGGGCTTTTTGGTCATCCAAATATTTTTATTCATATTTAAATAAAATTGTAACTAACCCACTTTGAGAAGGCAAATAATGTACTTTGGGGACTACTGAGGGCATTCAGAATATCTGAGAATGCAATTTATCTTAGCAATTTCTGAGATTTGGGGCTTTTATTTTTTGCTTATTGGAGGAGAATTTTCGGACTGGATTACATTAAAACCGATCATATCTAAACCCACTCAATTATCCTATCCATAAGCCTCAGTCCAGCATTCTGCCCCTAGTCTTCTCTCTTCCTTATTGCCACTGATTCTATCCTCTTCAGGTTTAGAAGGACTAGAAGTTGAAGGAAATATAATTCCCATTATTTACCATTTACTCAGTGCTATTCAACTTGATTTATCAGCAATGGTTGTTGAAAAGATTACCCCTTACACACAGGCTGTATCTATACTCACACAACAAATTGATATACTCTCTCATTTTTGTACCATCCTTTTTTGTTACTTTAAATTTCCTTTGAAGGCATGTATTTTACCACTTTAAAAAGTATGGCATAATTAAGCCGGGCGTGGTGGCGCACGCCTTTAATCCCAGCACTCGGGAGGCTGAGGTAGGCGGAGCGTTGTGGGTTCGAGGCCGGCTTGGGCTACAACGCGAGCGCAAGGCCAGCCTGAGCTACATAGTGCGACCCTGCCTCAAAAAACCAGGGCTGGGAGCTTGGCTCAGTGCCTTAAGCACCTGCTCTGGCAGACGCAAGGCTGTGAGTTCAATCCCCAGTGCCGCAAAAAAAAAAAAAAGTATGGCATAATTAATATAATAGTAAAATCAACCCATTTTGTTGTAATCCTGCATATTGTGCTAGGTGCATATAGCCAAACACCAGAGTTAAAGATCTAAAACATTTCCATTACCCCCATATCCTTTCCTGTTCCTTTGTAGTCAACTCCCCTTCCTCATAGAAACTGGCAGCCACTTTCAGTTACAGGTTTTCTTCTATGGGGTATCATATGAATGAAATCCTACAAAATGCACATAGTTTTTGGGCCTCACTTCTTTTATTTAGCACAATTCAATGACAATTTATCCATATCATACACATCAACAGACCATTCATTTGAATACTGACTAGTATACCACTGTGTTGACATAATCTTTACTTATCCATTCTAAAATTAAAGGATATTTGAGTTATAAAACCGTATTTCCATGTCTTTTTTTCCTTTATAAAGAAAATTTGAGACTACATGGCCATATTTCCACTCTTAGATCTTTGGATCAGTCTTTTCATTTTTAAATTTTTTATTAGCATATGTTTGCAATATACATAGTGATTGCATTCACCTTAGAGAGGAGGTGTATGTACTGAACGCATCTTCATTCTTTTCATTCCTCTTCCCCTCTTCTTTGTCTCTGCCTCCCTCCATTTTTAGAACCCCTTCCTATTTGCAAAGTCCCTCTGGCTCATATTGGATCACTCTTATGTTACCTTTCTGCATCTGACATTATACCTATCTTCACTCCAAATTTTAAAAAAAATCTATCCTTTTTATTCCTGCTTTTGTTATCATGAACTTGAAGGTACACAGTGAATGGTGCAAATCTTTTTAAATTACTGTCATTTCCACATTTAAAGATATATATATTTAAAAAAATGGACATTTTACTCATGACAAAAGTTGCTTAAGTCTATTATCACATCATCAAACAATCAGGCACTAGTAAATTCACAGATGTCTGACTTTACCTGTGTCAGTACAAGCGTGTATAAGTTGTGTCTTTCACAGAGGATAGAGTATGAGTTATTTTCAGTCTCCCCTTACTATTGAAAATGTCCTGGACCATGATAAAAGTAACATTAGATTGTATTAAAATTAAATGTCTTCCTGTAAATTGGATTTAATGAAATATAACTAGAGCTCACACTTGAGAGAGACAATTACCAAAAGTGTTCTAAATATGCCTTAATATACATTCTGCTTTTTTGTAAATACTTCATAAAGTTGTGATTTTATGAGATTGTAATTGGTTGCCATCTTCATAAAACAAACTCAAAACATGAATTGAAAATGAATTGAAAATGAAACAATTCTAGAATTAAGTCAGCATATAAATAAGTATACAAAACTCAAATTATGTCTATTAAAATTATGAGGAAATCTACTCCCCCAAACTTCTCTTTCTCCAGCTACTTATGACACAAAACATGGGCTGTGAATAACTACACCCAGAGAAATTGCCAAAGGCATTCATTCTTCTGACAGCTTTTCCTCCTTCAAGTAGAAAATTGTGTATTTTTTTAGAAAGATGACAGAGAAATATATTGTTATAAAAATTCAGAGAAATAATTATCTTCTCCCCATTTAAGAAAATATTAAGAGAAAACAAGATGTTTCTATTCATGACATTTTATGTCTTTTTTGAGAAATGATAGTAAAAAATGTGTAATGTTACTTCTGCATATAACTAAATCCTAAATATTATTTAAGGAATGAATGTGTGTGATACAAAATATATTTTTCTTTTTAATGTAAACTCATATATAAAGGGAGAAAAAGAGTCATGTGTATGTCAGAAGGGTTTATCAATTCCCGTTATAATGCGTGAGTCCCATAGCTAATCAATGTGGCTTTTTAAACCCAAGAAAACCGAATCATAATGAAAGTTATTCTAAGCAGAAGTGAGATATATCTCCAGCAGGAGTTTTTCAAATTTGGAAATTAGGAAAAGAGCAAAATAGGAAAGCAATGGCATTTTGATAATTTCTTAGTAAAGAAGCTAAGGAGAGCTTAGTCTGACGGGGTGGGGGAGTCAGGAAAACCACTGAAAGTAATTTACCGTAGGAATGAGGGGAATGTTTCAGAAACGTTTTTAGCATTTTTACTGTTCATGGAGAGCAGAATAAGTGGAGTTTAAAGCAAGAACATGAAAAGAAATGCATACATCTAAAATAACGAGTGAATTCAAACACGTCAAAATTACTACCAAACTGAAAGGTAGAATTACAGTCCATGCTGGAGAGCTGAAATTTATATATAAAATGTTAGAAAGCAGAACATATAATGAAGGAACTAGAGTATATGGAAAGTTTCTTCAGAAGAAAAACAGAAGGTACTGAATGAAACAAGAAAGTCATGAATACAAAGGGCAGAAAAAGGCCGTCAGCCTGTGTGTAGATTGTAGTTGTCCCTGAGGAAGGAAAGAAACTCGAATTTGAATCATAATAAAAGAAAGTGAAATTTATTAATGCAGAAACTATAAAAAATTCTTACTAGGCTCATAAGCACTAACTTCCTTCTATCCAAAACAAATAACAAAAAGAAAAAGAAAAAAAAAAGGAAAGAAAAAAAGAAAGAGAAAGAGAACAGCTGAAAGTGATTCATATGTAGAAGAATTTTGAAAAAATAAAAGGAAAGGAAGTCAAAAAATCACTAAGGAAAATGGAGAAATGATGGAGAAAGAGCAAAAGAGAAAAAAGTGAGGGAAAAAGAGAGATAGAGATGACAGAGATAGAGATAGAGAGACCAAGAGACACAGAGAGACAGAGAAAGAAAGGAGGTGAGGAGAGAGAGAGGGAGAGATAGAGAGGAAGTGAAGGGACAGAGAGAGGGGGGAGAGAGACAAAGAAAGGGGAGAAACAGCCTCTTTTTAAAACAAGACAACAAAGTATGCTGTCTGGATTTTGCTTTGCAGGATGTTAGATTCAACAAAATGGAAGCATAGTATCAACAGAGCTTTTAGAATAAGACAGTGGTGATTCTACTGAGAATAGTATTATTTCCCTAATTTATTTCTCAGGACTTAAACTAACTAAGGTAATGAAAGATGTCTACAAGGAAAATTACATCATGCTGAAAAAGGAGTTTGAAGAGGACATCAGAAAATGGAAAGATAGTTTATGTTTCTGGATAGGAAATACCAATATAGCCAAAGTGGCAATGCCTTCAAAACTGATAAGCAGAGGCTGAGGCAGGAAATCATTTTGCAAGTTCGAGACCAGTGTGGGCTACAAAGTGAGCCCAAGGCCAGTGTGAACTGCATAGCAAGACCTTGTCTCAAAAAGACAAAAAAACAACAAACAACAAAAAAAGTAAACAAAAAAGTTTATGTAGAGTAGCACAGTTCCAACAAAATACCAACAACATTTCTCACAGATCCAGAGAAAATAATCCAAAAATTCATCTGGATCCAGAAAAGATCAAGAACAGTAAAACCAATTCTGGGTAACCATAATAGCAAAGCAAGAGCATTACAGCTTTAGATTTGAAGTTACACTGCAAAGCTACAGGGATAGAAACAGTAAGATGCTGGCACAGAAACTGAAATGTGGGTCAGTGGACTAGGATAGAGGAAACAGAAGCAATGCCAGACACATTCAACTACTTGATATTTAACAAGGACTCCAAAATTATACACTGGAGGAAAGATAGCCTCTTTAATAAATGGTGTTGGGAAAATTGACAATCCATAGGTAAAAGATTAAATCTACACCCGTATATCTCACTATGCACTGAACTAAGATCAAAATAGCTTAGTGATCTAAATATTAAAATAAATAAAAATAGATACAACTCTTGAAGATAGAGACATAGGGAGGAATTTCTGAACAAACTGCAATTGCATAAGAAATAATACCATGAATCAACAAATGGGATCATGTATTAACCATTGTTAATCCCCTATTATTTTGCTTTGAAATTCTGTATCATCATTTTTATTCTTCTTTTGTTTGTTTGTTTTAAAATTTAAGAAAACAGACTATACATGAAAGGAATCCGCCTGCACGAAGAGACAGCCTACAGATCGGGAAAAGAATTTTGCCAGCCATTTTTTGGACAGAGGATTGACACTCAGAATGTATAAAAAGACTAAAAGAAAACTAGACCTCCCAAATTTAAAAACTCTGATTAAAAATGGGCATCTGAAATGAATTGACACTTCTCAGCAGAAGTATATATGGCAATAAATGCATGAAAAAATGTTTAACATTGCTGGCGATTAGAATCCCCATGGACAGTCAGTCATTCATGATAAACAGGAAGAAGGCAGAGAAGGAAAGGAAGAGTCAGGGACAAGAGCACAACCTTCCAAGCCAGCTCTCAGTGATCCACCTCTTCCAACCAGGCCCCGCTTCCTAACACATTCAGTTATGACCGCAATGGATAGATCCACTGATGAATATAGTAACCCCATGATCTAATTACCTTTTAAAGTTCCACCTCCAAACATAGGAGACTTTTAGGGGTCAGTGTAAATCTAAATAACAGCACTATCCTAACAAGGAGTTGATGCATCATTGCGGTTTTAATTTGAATTTCCCTGATTGTTGGTCACATTGAGTACTTGTAATACATGCTGGCCACCTGAATGTCTTTATTTTCAGAAATGCCTATTGCTCATTTTGAAAATCAGTTTGTTTTCTTACAAGTGAGTTGAATTCTTTTCACGTTTTGGATATTAGCACATTTCCATACATAAAATCTTTCTCCCATTCCACAAGCTGTCCTGCCACTCTGTTCATGGTTTCCACTTCTGTGTAGACTTTTAGTTTGATGTAACGGCATTTGTTTATGTTTGTCTTTGTTGCCTGTGCTTAGGGGAGAGGGGTCATATCCAAAATCTCCCTGTTCAGATGATGTTAAGAATATTTTCATATATATTTTTCTTACAGTTGTATTGTTTTAGAACTTACATTTAAGTGTTTTGTAGAGAGCCCAGAGTCCCGTTTCATTCTGTGTGTGGCTATCCCATACCATTTATCATCTCTATATGTCTTTCTATTAAGTGATCTTGACACCTTTGTCAATGATCAATTGACTGTAAACGTAAACATTTCTTTCCAGTCCCTCCTTTCTGTCCATTGATCTATGTGCTTATTTTTGTACCATCTCTGTGTTGTTTTGGTTACTAAAACTTGTAGTTTATTTTAAAATCAAATACTGTAATACCTTCAGATTCTTTTATTTATTTTTTTCCTTTTGCTCAAGATTGCATTGGCTAGTTGGGGGAGGTTTTTTCTTTTTCAGTACCATATGAATTATAGGATTTTTTTCCTTTTCTATTTCTGTGGAAAAAAGGTCATTGGAATTTTAAGAAAGATTACATTGGATTTGTAGATCTCTTTGGGCATGATGGAAATTTTAAAAATTCTTCAATCCATGAACATGGAAGACATTTCCATTTATTTGTGTTCTTTGTTTATTTGTTTGTTTCTCTTATCAGTGTTTTATAACTTCTAACATACAAGTCTATCATCTTTTTGGTTAAATTTATTCTAAGTATTTTATTTTTCTATGGGCATTGTAATTTGGATATTCTTGTTTTCTTTTTCATAGTTTTTGTTAATATGTAGAAAAACTTCTGAATTTTCTTTGTTGGTTTTTACATCCTGTAGTTTTACTGAATTTGCTTATTAGTTCCACCCATATTTTTATGGAGTCTTTAGCATTTCCTACATATAAAAGGTCAGACGATCTACAAAAAGGAACAACTTCTTTCTTTTCACATGGATGACTATTACTTCTTTCTCTTCCCGAATTGCTCTGGCCAGAACTTCCAATATTATTTAGAATAAAAGTGTTGAGAATAGGCATTATTTTTCCTGATCTTAGAGAAAAGCTCTCAATTTTTACCTCTGAGTATGATGTTAGCTGTACACTTGTAACATCCTTATTCCCAGGGATGAATCCCACTGGATCATGGTATATGATTCTTTCCATTTGCTTCTGAATTCAGTTTGCTAGTATTTTGTTGAGCATTTTCATGTCTATGTTTAGATGCATTTATGCTATAATTTTTTTTTTTTGTTGCAGTGTCCTTATCTGGTTTTCATGTCAGGGCAATACTAGTATTATTTGTCTTCAGGGTAATGTTAACAAACATATACAAAACATTCCAACTGTGGCCTGACACATACTATTCTTAAGTACCTGTAAAATGTACCCAGGATAAATTAGTATCTTTTCTGCCCATAATGACATAAAACTAGAAATAAGAAGGAGGAAATCTGTACAATTAACAAGTGTGTAGAAATTAAACAGCATGATCCTGAACTATCAAGAGGTCAAATAAATAAAAAGAGAAGTATAGAAATATCTAGAGATAAATTAAAATGGGAAAACAACATACCATCACTTGTGTGTTGCAGCAAAACAAGTTCTCCACTGTTATAAATCACTATAAGCTGTTAAAAATGCCTGCATTAAGGGAAAAAGTCTCAGGTAAACAATCAACTCTTACAATTCAATCAACTAGAAAAAGAACAAATTCAATCTAAAGCTAGTAAAAGAAAGGGAATTGTAAAATTAGAGGAGAAAATGAAATTGAGATTAAGAATGATTGAAAATATAATAAAACTAAAAATTATTTTTTTTCATTAAAAAGGTAAATAACACTGACAAAACTTTAGACTAAGAGAAAAAATAGAAAATTCAAATAAATACATTCCAAAATGAAAGAGGACATTACAATTGATGCCACAGAAATACAAAAGGTCAAAAGAGATAACAATAAACTACATGTCAACAAAATGATCAACATAGAATAAAAGGATAAATTTCTTAAATAATAAAGCCAATCAAAACTGAAATATAAGAAAATGCAGAGCCGAACAGTAATCTTAAATTTTTCATTGAATAAATTCCTAATACTAGATGGCCTCAGGACAGAACTCTACTCAACACTTAAATAATTAATACAAAATCTTCATAAACTATTCCAAAAAACCGATGAAAAGAAAGGACTTCCAAACTCATAAGGCCTACATTTTATTGAGTAGTAAACACATATGCCCGTACATGCGTGCACACCCATGCACACCTATGCACACAACAAATTTGCAAAGCATGCTCAAGTTTACCCTAATCAGAGGAGGACAAATGAAATCAAATAATTAGATACAACTTCATACTCAAAAGATAAGAAAAATTTTACATTAAGGAAGCACTGCGTAGTGATAGTACACATGTGGCTTATACTCTTCAATGAGGAAAGAAAATGCAAAGATTAGAACTTGGTGAAATGCAAGATGTGCCATAAATATAGAGAAATTCTTGTAGCATGGATACAAGGTTCATTATAAGAATTTTTAGAATAAAAATTGAAAATAACAGAAATGTTCATTCATTTCTACAGAATACTATACACAAGTTAAAATAAGTAGCACTACATGCACCAGTATGGATAAATCTCAAAAACATTAAGTTTAGCATAAAAAACAGTAACACTGTCATATTCCAAATACTTAAATTTCATGTACTAATATTTAAATAAAGACTAAATATGCAAAATGCCATATTGCTTATGACTTCATAAAATAGACTAAGGTATAAAAAGATTATTGGAAGAATAAATATCAAATGCTGCAATGTGGAGGCAGGTGAGGAGAGAATCGATAAGACATACATGAGCATTTGAGATTTTCCCCCATACATTTCTAAATGCTTAAAATATGTGACACTAATAGTGCATCTGAAATCATTTTAATTTGTAAAATTAAAATGAAGTATCTCTCAATTATAAATGGAGACAATACCCTGAGAAAAAGAAATGTAGATTTTGACTATAGGTGGTATTCATTTTAATTCTTCACTCCATAAAATATTTAGAAAATTATCAATCATTTTAACAAATCATCTTCAAGTTCTACTAGCTTGTTTTAAAGGATAGTTTGGATAATGAGTTTGCCAACAAAGGCTTTTAAAACATGAAAATTTTATTTTAAATTACTGTACTATAGAAATGAAATATTCCAGAAATTAAAATAAAATTATTAGTAAAGGAAGAAGAGAAGGATAGTAAGTCCTGTAATGACTTTTGAAATTCCATAAAGGACAGATACCATTGTGCAAAAATTTTGAAGTCTTTCGTGCAAACTGCTACATTTATAAACAAATAAAATCAAAACTGGTTCTATTCAATAGCTGAATGTAGTTTCAAAAAGTTCAATAAAAGTGACCACTATTTTTGAAAAGTTCTTCATGACTGGGGTCTATAATTTTATAAAATTTCTGGGTTAAAGAAAGTTGAATGATTTGGGGAAAATACCTTTTACAAAAGTTTTACTATCACCTTTAAAGTATTGCTGTAAATCTTGATTTGATGATTGACTTTTTGTAAGTTAATTGACCTGAACCAATTAATACATACATGAATACCCTAATTTGTTTTAGCACTTTCATTTAATAGAATTAGAACACATACAGAAAACCATGCATTTATTCATTAACATTTCCAATAAAAAACTCACATTTCCTTATACTCCAATGAGTTTTAAAGAAAAGCGTACCAGAAAAGTTTTAAACTCACATAAACCTCTATACAGAGGAGGAAGATCAAATAAGAGAAGTCCTCTGGTTAACCATTTTCCATTATTTTGTTACAGTATATCATCCTTTTAAAAAGTTTTCTTGAATCTTATTGCAAAATAGAAATGAAATAAGAATTGATTAAATACTTTTTTAACTTTAAACCAGCAATTCATATCTTCTGCTTGAATAAAAGAAATCATCTCCTTTAAGTAGAACTAGTTGTTGAGATAACAGGTCCACAGATGATTTGCGGTAACTGCTGAATTGCTCACAAATTAACTTATTGAATAGACATAAATTAACTTTACTTTCATCCTTTCAAATTGCTCTAGAATAAAAGTTGTTTCTCCTATCTCTGAAAATTTAAGTCACTTATAACATACAGTTTTAAGTTGAAATTTTAGAAGACTATATTTTACCTATTCCAATAATAACCTTTTATTACCATCACAGAGCCAACGAAATGTAGAGTTGCAGCTTCCCTCAAAGAACCCCAGCATGTGGCATATTTAGGGCCAGTGTGCTGAGGAGAAAGACTAATGTTCATTGTTCCAAATACTGTCAGGGAGCCAACCCCAATGCTCACTAGGCAGGGTTTAGGCAAGATGAAATCTGAACTGTGGATAACAAAGCCAGAGGAAGACACATTGCAGTGAGCACACTCTGGTGACAAGAATCTAGGTATCAACATGCTGATACATTACTAACAGAATGCAGTGCCCTGGAAGATGTCTTAGGTATGCACAAAGACAAATGGATAGTACCAGCATCACCAGGTATATGTCAGAGATGACTTATTCTGTCTGCAGTAGCACAGAGTTCTATTATAATTGGTTTGCCTTTTCTGCTTTAACTACATAGTACTATTCTTATACTTTGTTTCTCCTGTGTGATTGCTTTATTTCTCTCTACCTTCTGGTATTTTTCATTTTGTTACTGTTATTGTTCTTTCTCTGCATGACTTCTGTTCTGAAGTCACTCATGCCTGCTATTCTTGCATTTTCCTCAGGCACCTGGGAAAAATTCTCTGCATTCATCACACTGAATCTTTCTGCAACTTCTGTTTCCTCATCTAGCACTAATCATACATTTTTCCTGTTGTTATGGTTCATTCCACTTGTTCCTAAAATTGCCAAAGAAGGCTAGGAATTATCTGGTATGGCTGACAAATAATGTTCAGTTCTTCAAAAGCCAGAATCCTTTATGAGGGTAGGGCCATGTAGAGCACTTTGAGTACATCCTTTCAATTTCTGTCTCTTGCTCCTATTCTGTTTTCCAAATTAAAGACTGGCTGAAAACAATTCCTATAGCATACCTTCTAGTCTACCCCCTGACACCCATTCACATATTCAATATGTATTAAAATGATTTGTTATGAAAGACTGTCAGAGGTGCTACTTCAACACGTGGTCTAGTTGAGGGGAACAGATCAAAAGTTCAATAATTATAGTGTATTATGGAGGATGCCAGAATATATAGTTCAGAATGTCTGTCTAGCCTATATTAAAAGGCTTTGAAGGTTTCCTGAAGGAAGAGAAGTAGAAGATAGTACAAAACAGAAAAAGAAAAAGAAAGGAAATGAAAGGAAAGGAGAAGAGGCAGAAGTGAACACAACAGGCAAAAGAAAATGTATGCATAAAGTCCAAAGGCAAAATGAAACATTTACAAGACTACTTGCTGATGTTGCAAGGAATGGTAAGAGAAATTTTATTCTTAAACATTTAACTCTTCACTGATCACTTTACATCAGTTAGAAATAAACAAGTACATGTTTGTGTTAAGAATATAAATCATTGAGCACACAGTAGTATTATGAATGTGAGTCATTAAGAATTTAATTTATTTAATAAGATCATGGACCTGCAGGATTTTGAATAATTCATTTGTCACATCGTCCTTAAAGTTGAGTGATTAACAGTTTTTCTCTGCTTAAAGGTATGTAATAAAGATAATGGGCCACCATAGCCTAAACAATTCACTTTTTAGCTTCATTTATTTAATCATTATACAGATACTTAACAAAACCCAACCATCTTCAGCACGTCTTATACAGTGCTTACTCTGCTGTTGGAAGGAAGAAAACCAACACACAAAAATGGTAAACCACTCAATAAATTATGTAACTCTTCAAATAGAAACAACAAAGTCAAAGCAGAGCAGACAATCCACAAACTGAAGCAAATCAAGTCATATAAAAATGTTTATTTAGTAAACGTACTGCTGAAATCAAACCAAACACTTACAATTCATGCTAATGAGCGGCATCTGTTAAGTTTCCTTTATAATTTACTAAATAGCCACTAGTCTCCAATTAACAATTTTGTAGAGTTGGACTAAGTCTGTGAGTATAACCTGTGATTCTGTTACCCTGGTGGGAAGCAGTTTAATGCCAGACTGTGTGCTTGGGCCATAGAGATGAGCCACATCCTCTTTCTGTCATCTTACATTAAACTGGGAGAATTCACTTAGGTCATTTAACCTTGTAAAGACCTCACTACTTCTTTCATAATAAGGAGATAAAAATTAGGATAATGGTCATGCCCAACATGGGATGTACGAGGTACAAATGAGTTAGCTCAGTGTAAATTAACTAATAGTGGGCTCCTAGGACAGTTTCTGGCACTTTCTAAGCAAATTACCTATCTGCATTACATTCTGTTACTTGGAAGGACTTTTGTTCAGAAGCACCATGAGTTTTGTGAACTACTTCCACTTCTAATGTCCTAGCTTGAAAGCTATTTATTGATATACTGCAGCAGACTTCTAATGTTAAAAAACTGATTTCTTTAAAATATCCTGCTTCGTTATGCAGTAATGGCCATTTTCTTTGATATTAGATACTTGCGTAGACATTCATGGAAAGAATCATAACTTCCCTGAAGATAGCTGCCCAGTGCCTCAGTAATCAAGGCTGACACTTCCTCCTCCCTTTTCTGTAAGCCCCCTCCCCAGTGGCTCATAGTGTGCACCCTGATAAGGACCCCAAGATTAGTCCAAGTGGAGTGAGACTGCTTCATACTCAAGTAGGTTTCCTGATATGGGCAGCTCTGAATGGGTCACAGACAGACATGGCTGAGGCTGCTAGATGGAGGAAATTTATATCATGAGCACCTGAAATTTATATCATGATAACTTTGGAAGCAACTTCTGTCCCCTCAACCAGAAATGTTACCATCAAGTTCCACTTACCTTTTTTACACAAGGACATACGCATAAATACATTCTGGTGTATCCCACTGTGTGCTTTAAAACAATTCAGGACAGCGGCACCTACACAGTGCAGGGTCTGTACCTTTACCCTAACATGTTTGTGTTAACTACATCATGAGGTTTAGTAAGAGTTTATAAACATAGGAGTTTTCTGCCATGCCCCTGGCTTCCAAAAGAAGACCTGTTTGTGGCTTTGCCACATCCAAACTGCTCTACCCAACAGTGCAGAGAGCCACCTGTTGGTAGATGACAGCACTTTTCTGTCAGCTGGATGGAACACAAGGCACTTGGTCTCTAGGGGTAGTCCTTGGACAAAAGGGAGGCAGCAACCCTGAGTAGGTAATTGTATCTGCTCTAAAAATCCAAATCTCTCTTAGAACCAGGAAGTAGTGATCGCTGGTGTAGCTTGGGAATCAGGAATTGTGAGTAGATGCACTTAATTTGCCCTAACATACAAGCTATAAAATCTACGAGCTCTTTATCAGTTAAAAAATATTTCACTCTCCAACTGTCTGTGGCTGTGTCTCAACTGTTTCTAAACCAAGTAAGTAGAAAGAATATTTATTGATTGATCTCTTCTAATCTCAACACTTAGTTCTTTAACAAAAAACAGCTTTAGATGTAAGAATCTTATCTAAGACACATGGAACTTAGCAGTAGATTTTAAGGTCATGTGAGAAAATGGAACCTCTACTAAGGATACTTTTTGCCCTATTATTTTTGTTTCTGTTGGTTTGCTGACCGTTATAAATTCATGAAATCTTTAATTCTGATGTTAGACAACTGACAAAGATGTTATTTTGTACTTAATAATAAATGCTAAAAATAAATGGAATAAGTCATTTATACAAGCAATTAACCTTAAAGTTTCAAGCATGATTCTTTAGTCACATAAATGCTGAGCACATCTCGCTAATTATCTATCCATGGGACATTTGCGTCTGAGGATCTGAGGTGTGCACTGTGAGGAGCTACGGGCTTCAGTGGTGCTCATACCTCGCAGATTATATGTTTCACTTCACATATCTAAGAGAAAATGTTAAATTTTGGGAACAATTGCATAAAAATGCAAATGTGAGATCATTTCTATCTATACTTAGCATATAATAGAGTAAAATTTTTCATTTGGCTGACGTAGCATTTTGTACCTTATCAACCACCATTAAAATGCATTAAATGATTTTAATGATGATGAGAAATTGACCTGCCCAGTGCTCCAGTGTTCCTAATCATGTCTAATTTCTTTGTGAAAATGAAAAGCAGCTTAATTTTCAAACTACTAACTTTAGATCTAAGCTTTAAAAAAAAGATAATATCAATTAGCTTCAACTCTTAATCTTATAAATATCTGTATTTCTTGGTGAACGATCAGTGACATATTCAGGCTTTTCCTTCATATGTAGGGCTGAGGTATGAGCAGTTGCTGGGCCAGATAATATCTGATGTTCCTTTTTCATCCATTAGCTCCACGGTAGAAATCTGTAATGCTTTGCAGTATGCTTCATTTTAAAATGTCAACCAAAGCTAGAAACCTAGTGTTTAGTCAAGTTCTTTAAAATGTATATGCTACATAACTCCAAAGAAAAATACTTTGATATCTACATGTGTCCATAAATAAATAAGTACATAAGGTAACACATAAATTTGAAGTAACAAACTTTTCATGACTTAAAGAATTTAAACTATACTTTACATTTGAAAAATTCAAACCAATTTCTTTCAAACAATGCGAACATTTGCTGGACTGTGGGACATGGGCCACAGGACCGGTGAGAGATGAAAACAGAGAGAGCAGGGCAGGCCCCGGTCACAGAAGGAAGGACTTTGCGCCACGTTTAGGGGGAAGGTTTGTGTTTTGCCACATGCCTTTGTCCAAGCAATAAAACTTGTTTTGAAACAAAATAATTTTGCTTGGGAATATCAAATACTTTGGGAAAACTGAGAGACATCTTTCTTCTTGACGCCAAGAGTGTTGAATGTGCAACTCAGCATTTTTCACCAAGAATTTCTAATATGCTACTCTTCATGATTGCTAATTTACTTTTGGGTATGGAATATTTTACTAAGAGAACATTTCTTTATAGAACGCAGCATTACAGAATATTCTTTGGATGTGTTTGGGTAAACAGTAGACATTTAGAGATTTTTCATTCTTAAGAGTGAACTAGTTCGGTTTGTATTTTAGGTAGACTACTCTGAAGGCTGAGTGGAAAGTGTCTCTCAGGTGAGCATGGAGCTCTTCAAGACAACATGAGTCAGGATGGAACAAGACTGGACTGATGTTAAGAAAAGGGGACCAAAACACAAAGAGAAAATTTGGCAGAAGTTGGAGAGTAAATCAAAGATGCTTCCCATGCCTGAAGTTTGGGTGACTGGGTATCTGTGAGTGCTAACAATCCAGATAGAAGAATAATAGGGGAAAATGTATGAATAAATATGCAAACACATGTAAATCATGGTTTGTAAAGTTCTTTCGTATTTCTTATTCAATACTCATAACATTTATCACTGGTATGTAAGGTGCTTCTTATTTTTATTTCATTGTATTTTTGCAGTTATGTGTATTAAACTGAAAGTTTTCATGCCAAGGTACCTCCCCATTTTTTAATTTTGAGACAGGTTTTCACTAGTTTGCTTCATTGCCTACATTGGGCTTGACCTTTCAATCCTCCTGCCTCAGTCTCCCAGAGTGCAGGAATTACTGGTATCACCATACCTGGCTGGTTTTCCTTATTTTAATGGCTAAAAAAAATGGTACTAGAACCATAAATTTCTCAACTAAAGTAAAAAAATAATACCACATATATTAATGGAAAGATTTCCCTCCACGCTAATCTTTTCTGAGTAAAGTGGCAATTTATATTCAAATTCAAATGTGTCACGGTCCATGCATGTTCTGACTTTTTTTATGAAGAGTTAACTGAAATGTCCTCTGTCAGTTGTAGCTGAAGTGGTTCTGGAGTCAGATGAGTCAATTGATGGACCAAGAGGTCAAGAAACTTACCTGCCACTGTTACTGTTCAAAAAATTTAAATATCACCTTGAAAAGCCATGATATTGTTCCATTTTTGAGATGATGGTACACAACACAAATATGAAAAAGAAACTTCCCTGAGTTTATGATTTAGAATAAAATATGTGGTGGCAACATGAGACATAGAAGCAAAAACTTCTAGATTTGAAATAATTTGCATGAATGTAAAAATGACTCTAAAAAAAAAAAACTGCCTTACATGATCCAAAACTGGCTATCCATGTCGAATGTGAAGAGTCCAAATAGTGCTTATTTAAAAAAAATTTGAGAAACATAAAATCTAATAACGTAAGATGTAATTGTTTATGTGATTGAAGAATGTGTAGGTGATTAAAATTACAAATTAACCATTATCAGTAAGCCACATAATTTAACTACAGCTTTTAGAGTTTAAAAATTCAAAATGGACTAAAGTATTAGTTCTTCTAATTGAGAAAGTGGGAAGGTTATCTTTTATTCTGAGTCACCTTACACCCAATCTCGTTCGACATTTGGCCCATGTTGTTTTTTAGCACCACTAGTGTGTTTTTGTTGAATCACATGAGACCTGACCGGGTCCAAAGACAAAACTGGAGGGCCAGGAGAAGGGATGACAATCTGGGTGTTTCAATGATGCAGACTACCACCTAAATCTTGTCAAGAAGATTGTAGCACTTGGGAGGCTGAGGTAGGCGGAGCATTGTGAGTTCGAGGCCGGTTTGGGCTACAACACGAGTGCAAGGCTGGCCTGAGCTACATAGTGCGACCCTGCTTCAAAAAAACTAGGGCTGGGAGTTTGGCTCAGTAGCTTAAGCACCTGTCTGGCAGGCGTGAGGCTGTGAGTTTGATCCCCGGTGCCGAAAAAAAAAAAAAAAAAAAAAAGAAAAGCAGATTTTGAAGTTCGTTTCTTCACCTTGGAGTTTGCTTCTTCACCTGGGAACCTAACAAGGCTTCCAAAAAATAAGAATCTATACATAATGCAAAGGCTGTTCAGACATAAGGCATTTATGGAGATAAAACATGCAGGTGTGAAACAGCTCTGGATGTGAAGACAGCAGTGTGTTACTCTGATGAGAGACAACTCTCTACAGAACTCTCACATTTCTACATATCTTGGCAGTGAGGTGCCCAACCACCCTTTGCTCTAGAATATACTTTCAGAGATGTTTGTTTAGCAAATAGCCTTGGAAGGCAGGGATCATATCTCTCCCAAGAGAAAAGGCTGGCATATTTATCATGCAGTATAATAAAGATACATCTCCCTGGAGGAGAAAGGGCAGACATGGTTTCTTGCCCACTGAAAAAGATCCAATTCTCCAAGCACAGTGCTCTTCTGCAATTCCCATGGTGTGTGAATGTGTCACATACCCCTTTACATCCCCTGGATGAAGAGATGTTGATACACTAACCTCTATCATTCCTGTGGGGAGTAAACTTTCATGTTTTATCTTTGAGTCTTCCACCAGCACTCATAAGACTGCAACAATCTCAAAACAATCTTGTAGCCTTCTTACAATTCTTGTAAACTTCTAAATCCCTTTCTTTACTTATTCCGAAAAAAGTGGGGCTTAAGCTACATGATTTTTGGTTCACTTTCCAGCTTGGTAATCTTATATAATTCATTCTAGGAATAGCAATACTCATGGTGAGATCAGAGTTTACACTTTGTGTGTTTATTGTTAAATACCTTCTAAAGTTGTCTTTACAAAAGAATTCTATATGTTCCAAGCTTTGAGATATGTGGTCCTTCTTTCCTAAAAAATAATGACCTTTACTTATTAAAACACAAGCTGTTCTTTGCAGTTAAAATTTATACACTTAAACATTTTAGGTAGAGTTGTAATAGTCTTCTCAAAACACCCATGCATTTTCTTTAAGAAGTCATTCAAACACAACTTTAATTCTGAAAGTTTTCCCAGTACCTGAAAATGTCTATATACATCTACTTGTGAAATCTTAAATCTCTAGCTTTCATCCGTCGCTATTTCAGTTCCAGTGATGTTAGCCACAAGAAAATGTAAATTTCAACATCTAATTACAAAAATTAATCACTCATATTTGACAAAATATTCTCTATAAAAGTAAGACTGCTATTCGTTAATAAGTATTTACTGAGTTCCTACTATGTACTAGCAACTATAATAAATGATATAAAATTCATAAACCATGATTACTTTCCTGATAAAATGTTCAATTACACAGAAGAATTCAATAATCTACTTATCTATCTCATAGTCTTAATTTCCTTAAAAATGATAATATGCCATTCCTAGAGTAATGAAATTTTTGAATGATGAATGAATGGATGGATGAATAATGAGTAAATAATTAAAACTATTCCAACTTAGGAGAATCCACACTATGTTTCAGGTATGTGTTTTGGCAGCCTGAGAATTTCTGTAATCATTTCAGATTCATAAAGTTAATCAAACTTATTTCTTTGCAGATATAGAGTTTAAATTCTAATTTCATCAAAATCCTCGGGCTAATACTCCTTACTAGCAATGTATATAAAACTACTAAACTGCACTTAAAGTAATACTATGTCAGGATTGACAGTTTTTATTTTGTGAAGCAGGAAAGTGTTCACCTGGATAGATATGGTCATTCCTTGATATCTGTTCAGGATCATTTCCAGGACTGCCTCAAAAACAAAACCCCTGAATGCTCCAGTCTCTCATATAAAACCATGCAGTATTTCCAAATAACCTATGAACATCTACCTGTAGACTTTAAAACATCTAATTTTGACAGGTAATACCTGATATAATATAAATACTATAAATATTTGTCATGTTGTGTTATTTTAGGAATAATGACAACAAAATTTCTCTATATGTTCAATAGAGAACCAGCCACCATAGGCTTAACTATCTAGTGCATAAATGAAACTTCAGTGGGGTAATACTCAAGCACCAAGTGCTGGAGGAAGACTAAGAACTGGTGAACAGGCAAGTGGCTACCGTGGGGTAGGCCTGCACAACATTTCATTTGAGAGGATTCACTACAGTGTTAGGAATGCAGCAACTTCAAGTTTGTTTGTTGGGAGTTTCCTTCTTCCCCAAAGTTTTCAATCTGCAGTCAGCTGAATCATGGTAGCAGAATCCATGGATTCAGAGAACAGACTGTATGCGAGAGCATTGCTAACCTTGCCATAGATCTCTTATAGCTAAGTCTTCTACACTGATACCACAAGCCTGCTAACACTGGGCTGCACACTGAGACTTTGTAGTTTTGGGATTTAAGACAAACCCTATACATTATCAGAGCTGTATGCCGTTTGGTTTGACATGACTGCTCATCAGCGAATAAGAAAGCAGGTGGAATGTTGTTCGTTCCACTGGTACAGGCCCCCAAAGTCATCAGTCTGCCTTCTGTACTGAGACCAGGAAGCCTGACTTCCTGGAGCTAAAATAGGGTTCATATTACACAGTGAATGTTTGTAAAGGTCTGAATCTTTGAGTTTCTTTCTTTTTTTTTTTATCAACAATTCATTCACTCTGTAACTATTAATGTGATATCTACAACATTTCTTCCAGCCACAGTTGAGCAAAGAAAGTAGCTGGAATGCCAAGAAGATGAACATAATCTGGAAATATGAAGCATTAGGCATGCAGAGGGAGAAAGGCACAGGCACTTGTCAACATAACATGACATTCAGTGTCCCCACTGTGGCTAGGAGTTTGGTTAAGGTTCAAATAGTGCAATATAAAGTAGCCACATGAGCTAAAAGCCAGCCATTTTCTATGCAATTCTTAGAGGTCTAGGTCAAATGCCAGTTATCCTTAATCTTGGAGGAGTTTTAGAAAATACTATTCAACTTAATTTTGTGCCATTGGTGAATCCTTATGAGCATCTAACTAGCACCTTCATTGGCCTTCTAGTCTGTTTTTTATTTATTTATGTTTTCTATTTAACTCTTTTGCACCACAATTCCTGAAGAGTCAGAGAAGATGCAGCCTCTTGCATCACACCACTTAATCAGAGTAAATGAATAAAAGAGTCTATGGGCTATGACAGAAATGTGTGTGGAATGCAGAAAGGACCCGTGACTTTTGGCAGGGGGCGTTGAAAAGGCTGTGGACTGGGGATCTGGGTCAGAATGCTAATAGATGAACAGGTGCTTATTCCACACACAAAGGGATGAGCCAGAGCTGAAGCTCAGCATCAAGGACCGGGGTGGGCAGCAATATTTCAGCACTTCAATCCCTGTTGCTTTCTAACTTCCCTATAGCTACCTTCCTCCTCCGTAAGAAGTCAGCCTCATTCCAGCAACACAATTCTCTCTTCCTTGATATGGCTTCTCTCTAAATCTCAGTTGATTCTTTGGTTTCAACTCATCTCTCTACCTACTAACTGTTTCCAGTTTTCATAAGTGGTTTTTGACCAATCCCTGAGCTTCCTCTCTGTCGCTATCCCTCATAATTTGTATAGAGAACTCTCAGGAGGAGCCCTCTCTCCATTCTGGGGCACAGCTTTTGCAATCCTGTTTCCCTTCTGGATGCCCAGAATACTGACACACTATCTCAAAAAAAGTTGCTATTCCTTATTGATGCTGTTATTTCTTCTAGAATCATAAATTCTGAACAAATGTCATTTCAATACATTAAGTCCAACACAAATAAACATTTAATGAACACTTGGTAAACCACAAAAACTGTTATGGTCAATTTCTTATATATCATATACTGGTTGTTCTACTATCTCTTTAATTTAGGAAGTGATTGCTATCTACTGGTGAGACATGGAAGAAGAAGTTATGATTTTTTGTAAGACACATAAACTAAGACTTCACAAACAGCAAAATAAGTAGAATAGATAGAAATGGATATAGACATAGATAGATATGGATCTGATTGATTACTGAGAGTGATGAGAAGCTCGTTCTCTTACCTAAAGGAATATTTTAATATTTTTATGGTGATCCAAATATATAAAACAAAATTTACCCCTTTAATCATTTAAGTGTACAGTTCTGTGGCATTAAGTGCATTATTGCTGTGCAACTATCTCCGTCTACCTTCAGAACTTTTCATCATCTTAAACAAAAATGCTACTACATTAATAGTAACTTTTCTTCTCCTCTTTCCCTAGCATCTATTTACTACAATTCTACTTTTGTCTGTATCAATATGATTATTCCAGGTACTTCATACAACTCAAATGATAAAGCATTTATCATTTTGTTTTTAGTTTATTTAATTTAGCATGATATTTTCAAAGTACTTCCATGTTGTGGTATGTGTTCTAATCTCACGCCTTTTAAGGTTGAGTGATATATCATTGCACACATTAGTGCATTTTGCTTATCCAGTTATCTGTCAGTAGACATTTGGGTTGCTTCTAGGTTTCTGGCAATTATAAATAATTTGTTATTTAGGTATAACAAAATGCAGATATCTGCCTGAATCCTTGTTTTGAATGTTTTAGTGTATATGCCCAGAAGCATGTGAATAGCACTCATACTATTTTACACAGCAGCTACATTATTTTGCAGCCCCATTAGTTATGCACAAAAGTTTTACATATATTTTGAACCACACGAAATTAAATGTAATACTAATTTTTCAAAGCAAATGATCTCCTTGCCAAGCACAATTCCATACTTCAGAGATTCAGAATGCTGTGAGTAGTGGTCTTACCAGATCCTGCTAGGAGGGCCAGGCAGGCATTCAGCCAGAAAAGGTCCTGATGTGTCTACCTGGGGGAGTGAGAACCTCTGAAAGTTTATCTTCTGGATGGAACTAGCCTGAGAGATCACATTCTCAACTTATTATCAGAAGGGTTTCAGCAGCCTGACACCTAAGCCTGGCTTGTTTCTTCTTTCTAGACAGACTTCAACCAGTTTTTGTGTGTTCTATTCTATTTTGGAGCCAGATCTGTGCCAAATGATTATTCACTTTTAGTATTCGTACCCATACAATATCTGCTTCTCTAATCAGACATTTTCTAAAGTTTTATCTTTTTCTTTTTTCATTTAAAGAGAATAAAAGAAAACAAAACAGTATAGGATTTCAAAACAAGATGATAGGAAATTAATAATGGTAATTATATCACACAGTTATCTTTGAAACAGCTGCTCAGATTACCAGATACAGGTATGCAAACTTGATCAAATAATGTGAGCACTAACTGTTCCTTTACATGAACTAATAGAATTAGTAGTATAAGTATCTTAGCTATCTTGCATACATCCATATATATAATATATATAATTGCCCCCCTTTCTTCTTTTCTCCTTTTCCCCATTCCAGTTGTTCTTTCCTTTTGAGCAGTTTCTTTCCCTTCACAATATATCTATTGCACCTTTTGGATCTTAATTACTCTTTCAGTTTTTTATACCAGGGAGAAAATACAATGTTTACACAAGTGAGTCTGGTTTATTTCACTTATGAGTATGGTCTCTAGTTGCATCTATTTTCCTATAAAAGCCTCAATTTCATCTTTCTTTATAGCCAAGTAGTACTCCATTGTATAAAAACCATAGTTTTTATATCCATTCCTTAGTTAAATGGGAATTTGGGTTGTTTCTCTTCACTTTATCTAAATCATTTTTTTTTTTGTTTAAGGCTAGTATATCTTAATTTTCCAATTGAAAAAATCACAATTCCTCTTGGATAATACCAATGCTAGTGCTAGTCTTTACCTGTCTGGTTAGACTTTATCATTCCTGAATCCATTCCCATCTCGGATTCAGCAGTCCAAACTTCTGCCTCCTCTAAACAGGGCACTTTGCACCATCCTCTTAAGAAGCACAAACAGATAAATAATCTCACTGCTGCACTTCTGCATGAAGTTTCCGAGCCCACAGGTAACTGGGAGATGAACCTCCTTTGCTCACAGCTTTAGCTACACAATTAAATATCACAGAAAAATACAATGACGTGCAATAATCTTGAGAAATAATGACTCATAGGTAATTCTCAGATTTTTTTCTTTATCTACATGGGGTTATTTTGAAAATGTCTACTGTGAAAGTAAGCTGGAGATTAGCTCAGTGCCATAAGCACCTGTTTGGCATAAGTGCAATGTCCTGAGTTTGATCCCTAGCACAAAAAAAAAAAAAAAGGAAAGTATTTCTGAGTAATGGCCCATTCAAGGATTATATAGTCACTTAAGCAAAAGAAATCATCTTTTCTGCTAAAATAGAATTGGAAATATGAAACATAGGGGACTTTTCCAAGTTAAGTATGTCTTGTGCCAACTGAGTGACACAAAGAGGTTGGCTTCTATTCCTGGACCCATTCGATTTTTTTTTTTTTTGATGAGCTATCAGTTAGTCAAATTATTTTTCTTATATTTAATCATGATTTCCAATCTAACATCTTTTTCTTAATAGTTTTTCATACAATATGATTTCAGTCTCCTCAGGTGGGGACATTTTTATTTATTAGGGTCCATGTTGAAACTCATAGACGAAGAGCGCTAGACACTGCACATGAGGACTGCCCCATGTATTGCTCTGTTAATCTCAGCTCTGCATCTTATACAGCAACCTAATAGTGAAGGAAATCTTTTAAGATCCAGAGAATAAGCTAGGTGCATACAAGCTGAAGAAGTGAAACAACTGTCTGTTTTTACATGATTTGTTGTATGTATATTTCTCTGCCCTGGCTTGAGAGATCAGTTATTGAATTTCTTTAAAATTTTGTTTGTCTTTGTTGTTTTTTGTGACAGAGTCTTGCTAAGTAGTATAGATTGACCTCAAAGTGGCTATGTAGTCTGGCTGGCCTGAAATTCATGGTCTTCCTGCCTCAGATAAGTTTGATTTCTGGCACAAATACATAATTTTGACTTTCCTTTCATTATGCAAACCAACAGAAATATCCTTCAATTTTGGGAATATAATTAAATTTATCCATGATACCTTAAAAACTGCATCTACAAAAAAAAAGAGCATGAGTCTAAGCACTACTAATCCTACAAAAGACAGAAAACAGTTTTAAATTGGATGACTTGTTCTTAGTGAACCCAAAAGTCTTTCTACAGACCATCACATTCTTTATAAAACACATACACTATATGTGTTATTAGCCCTTTACTGAAAATTAAGAAATATAATTGATGGTTGAGTAAATTCAACTATTTCTCACTTTGTAAAATGGGTTCAAGATCACATATCTCTGAATCTACCCTATTTATGTACAATGAGATTTAAAAAATAAAATTTGAAAGTACCTCTAAAATTACACAAACTCTCTTAAGGTCCAACAACTCTTCTGTTTGAAATTTGGCTTAACTAAACACCATGTGTGATCATGTTTTTTGATCTGCTGTTTGATGATCATTCTCTTCCTCTAACTTAATGTCCACTCTTACATGAATAAAATGAAAGAAATGAAGAATAAGTAGTTCTTGCATTTTCATTTCCATTTTATAGCCTAACACTTATCTATAATTTAAATGTCTGTCACATGTTTATTTTAATTTTTGTTTTAACAAGCTTTGCAAAACTAGTTGTTAAATTATTAAAGATTTTTTTGAAACATCATCCAATCTTAGGCTTACATTCACATAGAAATGTTTTCTTTTGCTTTTCATTAGGACCATATTCAGAAAAAGCCTTTTCTAAGCCTATCCATTTTAAATTTTAGATAACCCCTTTTTTCAGGGTCTTTGAAAAACACAGAATACAATTCAGTGTCTCTCTCTCTCTCTCTCTCTCTCTTCTCTCTCTTCTCTCTTCTCTCCCACCCCCATGTCTCTTTTTCTCCCTCTCTCTGATCTCTTTGTATTCTGAATGTTTCTGATGTTTACTGTAGAACAGCCAGGATTCATATCCGGAGATGCTCATCTTTTCCTTTTCTCTCTATTGCAACTTCTAGGTTGGCAACATCATATGTTTCTGAGGTTCCCATGAAATCTAAACCAGCAAAACATTTTTCCTCTTTGAATAGACTGAATTCAACAAAAGTTCTTATTTTATTTCATAGAAATGCCATTTTAAGTTATGCTGTATGTAGATAAGCCAAAGACTCTGCTTTTAGTGAGTTAAACTTGCAGCAGGTATCTTTACATTAAAATACTTTGTTTCTACTCTCCCCTCCAGAAATAATTTAATGTCTGCATGAGAAAGCTTAACAACTATGTTTATCCACAGACAATGGTTCTTCAAGAATGAATGCGTCACCCACTCATTCATTTCTCCACATCTACTCAGTTCTCCTATTGTAAGTAATTGCATTGCATTAGTATTTTCAGTTTGGTATAATGAATAAGGGGCAAACCGAAGATATTGGGTCATTCATTTGCCCCTCCTAGAATAAACTGCAGGCCTTTTTACATACTCCGTTATTTTCACTGAATTGTTTTATCTGTGATTTCCCCAAATCACAGAGAACTCATTCTGCCTTATTATCAGCGACCCTGATGCTTTTTTGGAGAGTTGCTCAGGTAGAATATCTGAATCAGATAGAACTTTCTGGTGATATGGGGAGCCCATGACATCTACTCTTAGAACACTCTGGCAGACATGGCAATAGTCAAAGCTTCCTATTTTCTACCTTTCTAAATTAATGGGACTGATTTTTATTAGTACATGTTTGCAGTACATACTGATCACATTCATCAAGGAGAATTTGCACATGTACTTAACACATTTTAATTCCTTTTCTTCCTCCCCTTCTCATCCCCTCCTTCTAACTCTTCTTCCCCTGCTCATTTGCAAAAGCTCTATTTCCATTTTTTTGGTTCTTTTTTTCTTTAAATCCATTTTCCTTCTTTTCCTTCTCCTTCCCCCCACATCTTCTCCTTCTTATTTGAAACGGATCTTCCTACTTCCAAATAGCTATCCTCTATTTTGTTTCTTATTTATATGCTGGATTTCTCACACGAGAGAAACAATGTGGATTTAAACTTGTGTGTCTGATTTCTTTTCCTCAGCATTATGGTCTCTAGTTGAAAAAAAAAATTTCTCAGGTTTATCTTTTTTATGGCATAGTAGTACTCCATTACATAAATGCCACATTTTCTTTATTCATCATATGTTGATGGGCATATGGGCTATTTTTGAGATTTAGTTATTATAAATTGTGCTGCTATAAACATAAGTGTGCATGTGTCACTGTGGTATGATATCATTAACTCTTTTGGGAATATACCTAGAAGGGAATAGCTAGGTCAAATGGAACCTCTGGCTTCAGTTTTCTGAGGAATCTCCATATTGAATTCCATAGGGCTTGCACTACTTTACACTCCCCAAAACAACAGAGAATGGTGCCTTTTTTCCTAAAACCTAACCAGCATTTTTTTATGGGGTTGAGCTTTGACTCATAATAAGATGGCTAGTCAGTCTCTTCACATTAGACTCACTTGATTATTCTGCAGGTGTGTAACTTAAAGTTCTTAGGATACAAATGTGAGTAATTATTTCCAAGATCATATTAATGCAGAAGAAGAGGACTTGTGACTTGAACAGTTGAATAAAGTTTACAAATCATTGAAGTCTCATAATTTGTTGGCTAACATATGTAGTACACTACTCAATCCAATGTCTAGTTTTAGTGGTTTACTACCTATTTAGCAAACTAGAAACCTGGTAGCAGTCAATACCTATTTGTAACTGGTTGCATGATAAAATATACAGCAATTACAAGTGTAAAGTACTTACTAGGCCACATAATTTATGTCTTTCCACTCTGAATTCATAAAAACTAATAACATGAGAAAATACAATGTAGCATTCTCTGTTGAAAACTCATGCATAAAATTTAATCTCTGTAGTGAAATAAAGGCTATCTAATGTGTGCATTTAAAACTGTTTTTTGATAATTTTTCCCTGCTTATGGAACTTTAAGGTATCATAAATGTAAGTATTACTGTGATAAAAATAATTCAAAGTGTAGATGTCTGGAAATGTTACATATGTATAACATCTATGCACTTGAGTACATTATATGTTTATAGATAATATACTTCTGTATACTATATATTTCCATTAACTCTTCTCGATAGAAGTCATGTAGAGTGGGGTACTGGATATTTAAGGTTCCTATAAAATTCCTACTAAAAGTGAAGTATTTATTTTGTTTAAACTCATTGAGATGCAGCTCATGCACCCTGACACTCTAGAAGGCAGCAAAATAACCATCCAAACACCACCCTGGCTGTCAGACGGGGAAGAGGGAAGGGAAGGAAGGGAAAAGGTATTAAACCAGAAGGGAGAATGGAAGAGAAAACAATGGAAACAAAGCTTTTGTAAATTGTGAGTGGAGGAAGGGTTGAAGGAAGGGGAGGGAAATGGGAAAAAAAGAAGAATTAAGACATAGTGTATTATGCAACAGGTACAACCCCTATGATGACTGTGATCATTATGTATGGCAAATATGTAATAATAAAGTTTTTGGAAAGGTTCGTAACGGGACACTAAGTAAACACTTTTAAACATTTGTTAAATGTGGTGTTCAATGTGACCACAGAATAGTAATAAAATTGTTGATATACATGTGTATATATGTATATATATGCACACACACATATATATATGAATGCATTGCCTGAGTAAATCTGATAACTTATATGAAAATAGGAACTATTACTCAAATAATGCTGACCTTACACCAGGTAGGATTTTACTTGACTTACAAATATCATCAGACTTGATTCCACGAAGCCCCACATTTCACTACTCTTGTATTATTGCCCCTGTTTTGCAGATGAAGAGGGAAAGGAAAAGTCAAGGTGGCCTAGAAGTGATGTCAAAAAGCTAGGACTTAGATACAGCTGGAAAACCTCTAGAATATGTACTTTTATGCAGGCAGCAATGTGATTTTCTAAAAGATTAATGAAAATAACTAATATTATTTTTATTCTGTAATAATAATAATAGCAATAAAAAGAAAAGATGGCAGGTAGCAGTCAAAAATCTAAAATAACATTCCACATTTGTACCTTCCACTATCTACATTCTCATCAGGAATGTTTTTAGTAAGTATAACTTTCCCAGTTTCTTGCCCAAATTTCTATACTGACAGTTAATATTTGTATGAAAGGATGTATTTCTCCATTTTTCTGACATCTATCAAAACTCCCATGGGATTCTACGAAAGCAAATCTTAACCTTTCAAAACCAGTTTTGCTTTCTGTGATGGACAACCTGACCTAACTTTTGATATTATTAATATATTCTTTTCAGAGGACATCAGGAAGAGTGCAGGCAGATGTGTCACTGAATGTGGCTGCTGTGGTAACCCTGCACTCAGCCCATCAGTGAAAGGGCAGCCCTGTAATTCTGTATCACCAGAGAAGAAACATCAAGAGTTCCGAGAGTACCTTTGTGCAAAAGTCTCAGGCTTCTATGCTGGATGGCAACCTGATACCTGGCAGGATGTGACTTGGTGATATTCAAAGAGAATTAATGGATTCAAGAATCAAGGTACCAAACACCTTTGCTACAATGAAAAGGCTTGATTTAAAGGTCTCTATTGTGTTGGTTTTCGTGGCTATAGTCTGTATGCAAAAGGACACCCGAGTCTGTAACAAGCTTCATTGTGAATATCCAGTGTAGTCATTTCTAACAGGACTGTGCACAGGTGAGTCCCAATAAAACATGTAATGTGTTTTGAATTTCCCAAATCAGTCAAAACAAACAAAAGGAAAGATTTCTTGCTTTTAATCCTTTCTTTCCTCCCTCTCTCCCTCCTTCTCTTTCTCCCTGCCTCCTTATCTCTCTTCATGTCTGTTGTTTTTTCTTCCTTCTTTTTTTACTTGGTGATTTAGAGGTGCGGTTGTTAAGTTTTGAAATTTGTGCTATAGCCATAAAGAAAGGTAAACATTACTTTAGTTCTCTGTCTCCCTTCCACACAAACATAGGAAACACTATTTTTCTCTACTGAAAAAAAAATATTATCAGATAAATGAATGTTTTTTCAGCCATAAGTGAATGGATTGAAATTTGCTGTGGGAGATGGAAAGTCTCAAATTATAGTCTTTACTTTGTCACTGTGTATTTATATCTGAAAAATTCGTAGTTCATTGGATTTCCAAAGGCATTTGCGGGGTGGCTTGCAATAAAAACTTACATATAGAAGAACACAGGAGAGGTGAATGGGAAATCGGAAGCAACAGAGTGAAAAGGGAGAGAATTTCCTTAGCCTTGCTTTGCCTGACAGAACAGACCTTATCAGTGTCAGGGTGACTAAAACAAAGCCCATTGACTCTTCCCAATACATGCAATTTCTGATTTTCAGAAATTTCCTGACACTAAATTTTCATTTTCTTTTGATCCTTATTCTAAAAAGCATCATGTTAGATTCTTCCTCTTGAGACATGCAAAAGTTCTGGAGATAAGGTAAAGGCATTTTTTAATTGTACTTGAGCAAATGTAATTTCTTTGGAGAGTTTATTCACTGTTGTTCACCTAAATTACTTTTGCTATTCTGACTTGACAGAATGTCACCAAGTAGCAATGTGGCTTCTCTCACTTCTCAGTAAGTAAAATAATGATTGTGATTAAATGCACCTCACAATTTTCTCTGACTCCCACATTGTATTATTTATAGGATGTACTTCATTTAGATTTGCTATTATTGTTAACATGCTGTCTAAACCCAGATGCTGACAGGTCTTGGGCATTCTCATCACTTTCTTATTGTTTATAAAATTAACATTATAAATCTATTTGGAATCAAATCAAGTAAGAGATAAAGTCTACCAAATAACCTTAAAAACAATGACTCCTAAAATCATAAGCGCATAAAGTCACACACCACATGACCGTGTTTCAGTCAGTGACAGAACACGTATACAATCGCAGTCCCCTAAAATTATAAAGGAGCTGGAAACTTCCTACAGCAAGTGACATCTTAGCATCATGGTAATTCCATAATGCAGTGCAGAATGTGTCTGTGGTGACACTGGTATAAACAAATCTGCTGCACTTCCTGTCCTATAAATATACAGCACAGACAGCTATGTGCAGTAAGTCTTGACAGTCATAGTGAATTGCTATATTATTGGTTTACATATTAACTATACTATATTCTACTGTTATTTTAGAGAGTATTTCTTCTACTTATAAAAAACCTACTGTAAACATTATACCATATTATGCCAGTAGCAGCTTCATACTGTATCTCTTGATTCCATCAAGAGAACATGTTGAGTGATTGACAGGGACCACCTAGGTTTGTGCAAGTTCACTGTGTGATATTACTATGCATATTCTAAGAGTTTTCCTATGATATGTGATGCACTACATAAGTACTTCAATGTTCCCACTGCCACTTTTGTCTTTAAAAGGCTCAGATTAATGACTAACAAGTGAGTTCTCTGTACATCTTGCAAATTCTAAAATAAACTATACAGAGACCTTGCCACAACCAAGAGTGGTTTCAAGGGTAATCTAAAAGCTCCAAAGTATATAGCTGTAATTTCTAGATAAATAAAAATGTAATGGGTTGCACATAAAATATAACCATCAATCTATCATGCTTTGTTGCTAATGTATCTCAAGTCTATTTAAAAGAATGAATCCATAATTGACCAAATTTTAATCAGGCTTTTCTAAGCCTCTTCTTGACAAGGTCTGGACCTTGGCCCACTTCCTACTCTTGCCAGGTCTGCAGACTGTAGCTTCACAAGAATCTTCTTAAGTTAGATAAAATCATCCCCACATTCTTGACATCTGATCACTTTGACTTGCCCTCAGCAAGAATGCTATTATCTTAGGACAGAATGATTTTTCCTACCTTTCATGCTTTCTCTGCTTAATTACCATTTCGTCCTATCTTTGGTTGTTATTTGGAGCTCAGAACATGATACCACAAGGAAACTGACAGGGCCTCAGAAGCAATAAGTTGTCTCTGATCTCTTGTGACCTCTTTCTTCTTCCCTCATTTCGGCTCCAAATTAGGTCATAAAAAGTAGAGATCTGCTCCCCTAAAATAAGCCATAAAAGCCAGAAATGTCACCCTGTGACTTCCTCCTCCCCTGACAACTTTCATATGACAGGAATCTTACCCATGTTGAGGAGAAGGACTATGACATAGAGAGATCAGAAAGAATGAAACGGAGGCCTAGCTAGGTCTTGCACTGTTCATTACCATTGCATAATATGCTTTTGTCCAATCATAGTTCTTCATAACTATCCATTCTTCATCAAACCTAAACACCAAAAGATAGAATTTTCTGAGTCTTTCTACCTTCAGTATGAATGCTCCCATGTCATATAAAACATTTAGCTAACTAAATTTGCTTTACTTTCTTTTCGTCAATCTGTTTTTTATTATATGCCAAGAATGATCTTTATGATGTATGAGCAAAAGATACTGCATCTGTTTGCCTCTACCCTATAAATCCTAACTTGGATTTGTGTGCTCAGAGTTGGACCCCTTTCCCCACCCTTCATGTGTTAATCTAGACATGTGTTACGATAGTTCTGAAGAGTATTCCTTACCATCTTAACAAGTATTAATGAACATTTCTATTGATTAAGCCCCCAGGTTTTATCTTTAAAAATCTTGATTTTAGGAAATATGCGTATTTTTCTTTCACATGAGATACAGAACAAGTGCATAAATATATGTTGTTTGATGACTTCTCTTAGGAACTGTAATCATTTACAAAGGAGTAGTTACACTTAAATATAAGAAATGTACATGTTTTCATATAAAAATAAAAGACACAAATGTCATTTTGCAAATTACTATTTACAAGATGTATGCTAAAACAAAATAATTGTTTTTAAGCATTTAAATTTAGTGTTTCCATGTTTACATATGCAAGTTAACTTTCAAGAGTAAAACATTCCATATATAATAGTCAGTGTGAAAACTGAGTAAAGCTTGTGTTCTCCTCATTTCTAGTTTTTGCTCCATTCTTTTTCTATCTCTATATAATAGTGAAATTGAGCTCTTAAAAAATAAATAGGGCATTGCCCTTTCCTGCAGACACACTTGAATAGCTTTCTGCTGAGCTAAGAAACAAATAAAAATCCAAAATCCTTACTATAGTCTTGGAGGCCTTGGTAGTTGGGTTGATGTCTACCTCTCCATCTCACGTGAGACTATTTCCTCACTGAACTCTCTAGGTCACTGTCATTCTGGGGCTTCAGTCCTGCTGAGCTCACCTTGCTGCTATCTCCATAGACATAAAGGCATGTGTGAAAGCCTTCTTTGGTCCTTGGAACCAGGTACTGAAAAACCATGGCCCACCAGATAGACACACTATTTTGTCATTCAATGGCAGGGCTAAGTCACTGTGGCAGACAGCACAGTTCACACATCCTAACGTGCTCACTAAATAGTCATTTACACATGCAGAAAGTTGCCCAGTGCCTGCTCTAGGTCATTCCAGCCACCTGTGAATGGCTATAAATGATACTACACAGTAGAATAATTGCTTGGCCAGGTTTCTGCTGAAGCAGGGGTGAAAGTTATTGCCTGGGGTATGGTGCTTCTATATAGAACCTGTCATGCGTGTCAATAGCTTTGGAATTAGGCAGAAGATGGAAGGTGGAATAACACTAAGGAAGCTGTAACCTGTAAGAAGATAATTTCACACACACTGTCTATAAAGGCCCAGAACACTGAAAAGACTGTTGATGAAGTCTTAAGAGACACTGAAACTGTGTAATTGGAGGTTAGAGAATTTAAGACACTTTTCTTGTATTGACAAAAATTTTGGTGTTTATGTTGCAGGTGAAAAAATAAAGGAAATAGAAAAGAAACCTAATGAATTAGTAGGTCTGGCAAGAGATTAACAGGCAAAATAAAGATGTCAACTGCCTACTGTCTAGAATGAGACATGTGAAAAGAGATAAACTAAAGAATAAATGGCTGAGTTTGTGAGCAGAATGTAAAGCACAGCTAAGATGCTCTGGGTATGAAAATAAAACTGCTTCTGGTTCCCAATTCTCACAGCAGCAGATGTGGAAAGTCAGAAATGACCACAGGATAAAGGTTCAACACAGGTTACTGTCTGTTTACCATGATCATGTGTTTAAAACTCTCAAAGGTTTTCCTTTGTTGAGATTTCAAAGAGATTTGAGGCTAATTCTAAACCTAAGAGGGCCTCCATAAATTCTAAGGTTGTATCTGGGATTCCGTCTTGACATTTTCCCACAGCACCCTAAATTTCAGGCCAAAGAATGAAAAGGACAATATTAGAAACAAAATGTGTTTGCATGGCTATTTGGTGAACTTACCATTTGACACAAAGGAGTACTCTGCAGACATTTTTATGCAAAAAGAAAGTGACTTAGTTGACAGAGTCATTGAAATAGACTTTTTTTTTTTTCACAGGAGTGGACCCTAATCAACGAATTGGACACGGTTGGATTTCACAATTACTGTGAATTATAAATATTGCATGCAGGTCATTTTCTTCTTCTTGAAGAGGGGAGTCTATGGTTGTACTAGCCCTGTCTGATCCTTACATGCGGCAGGAAGACCAGATAACTTTCCACAGTTCACACATCTTCAGATGAAAAGGAAACAAACTCAAAATGTTTGACATGTAGAAGGAGTTGATTTATTATATTGGCTTCTTAGATTCCAGATGCTGCTGAAATTATGAGATTTTTAAATGGAGAAATGTAAGAAATTCTTAACAAAAATGTTGTTATCTCTTCCTTGAGATACACTGATCAACAAAATATCATGAGACCCATGTTTTTCTAATTCAGGGGCCTTTCCCTTAAGAGAACAGAAGTGTCTAATTCCTATTTCTGTCTTTACTTGCTTTAGTTGCCCAGAATGACAAACTGTGCTGCTAGGGAGATTATCTGGATAGCTCCTGAGTTCGTGTGGAGAGAAAGACACATAAAGCTCAGTTCCATTTCTCACTTGTAACTGAAGTCATTCTGACCTCCAAATGAGCCCCTGGTTGTCACATGGGTAAGAACTGGAGAGGCAAATCCTGCCCAATTTTGACCAAGAACACCCACAAATACAATGAAATGGTTCTGTGTTTTCCTGAAAATAAAACCTAACAGGAAAACAATCAACCTCAAAGACTAAAAATTTTAAAATAACAGCCTATTCACCTTATCTTACCTGCAGTTACAGAGTCCCCATCAAGCAAGAGAATAATGAGGAAAAATCTCATGCATGACACTGGCCATCACCATGTGCCCTTATTTTCCAGTTCAGTCTTATTTTCAGGGAGATATGGGTTGTTGTTTTAAGGCCATGACTTATCAGACAATTTGTTATACAGCAATAAATAATAAACGTATTTCATATTGAGACAAACTATATCATATTTTAAATAGGACTAATCTCAAAAAACCATCAAATTAGAAAATATCTCTGTTGACTAGGAAAAAGATCTATACAAATTAAACCAAGTAAAAGTTGCACTGCATTATGGTGGTCCCTAATGAAATGATTAGTATCCTTCGAAGAGACATGAAATTTGGTTACAAGCACATTGAAAGAAGGTCATGAAGATGAAGTCAAACACTAGATCAATGTATATATAATCCAAGTAATATCAATGGTTGCTACTAGTTACCTGAGACAAAGGGGTACTCTTTCTCTAGAGCCTCTAGAAAGAGCACAGCTCTTTGATTTTGGACTTTGAGCCCCAAGAACTATGAAATAATAAATTTCTGGATTTTTAAGCCACTCATTTTGTGTAGTTCTAGGTAACTAATAAAGTCTTTTACAACAGTTAGCATAATGTAAAATTTATGCTATTATAAATGATACTGGTAGTGTACAACACATGCCTTGGAATATTTATAATTCTGGGTAGCAAACTTCACATGAGCTGGTATCTATAAAATCCAGATGTAGATCTCCATATTACATGGATGCTGTTTTATATGCTGATTATTTAAGTAACTCTAGTCTTGCAGTCCTCTTGACACTTCAAAATCCATTTAATGGCTTATTGACCTTACCTTAGGACAGGCCAGAGTTATAAAAACGAATAAAATCCAACGAAACAATGCTATTATCTGCCAGTAGTGTGAGAAGAGAAACTTTTAATTATTCTCTAAAATGGGTTTTTAAAAATTTGGGGAGCATTAAATTACTCATTTTAAAGACTTGCAGGTAATGACAGTTGAGTCCAAAGGCAAAGGTACAACATTTAATGATGTGTATTTATGTCTTTATCAATACTTCAGAATGACTATCACTCTAAAAAGTGAAAAATATGTGTGCTTCTCATGTTAACAGAAAGATAATACCTATAGCTTTGACAAATGATGAATCATGTTAACACTTAGGAAGTCCCCTTCCAAAGTGGTTGTTTATACCTGTTTATAAAATGATCAGATAAATGTGACTATCACAGTATTCTGGTAAGGATATTGCAGTATTTCTTAATTGACATGAACCCTCACTTAAGTAGTTCCTGGTACACCTACACAGAATGCATAATTACTGCTTTATTATTATTAAAAATTCATGTCGCATTTCCAGACTATATTCGTTTGGCCAATGGGACATGCACCATAATGAGCGAGTACCAGATTCATCTGAGCTATAGAAATAAATAATAACTACACGACAATCTTTTGATGTACAGTCAAGAATCATTTAATTTCTAGAGTTATAAAAAGGTAAAGTAATCCACAATTTTAAAACTGTCTATGAGTATATTTAAAAAAAAATTCTTCCAAGAAAGGTAATTCTAGCTTTTCATTCAACTAAAAAATTAATTTCTTATGGGAAAAGTTGATAATAAAATGGCACATTTTTGTAGTCATTCAATGGGAAATCTTAAAGTATGTTTGAGTAATAGTTTGTATATTTTCAAAAATAATATTGTAAATTGTGCTAGAAAACCTTTTTTAAACAAGTAAACAAAAGCAGTAACTCTGCCTCATAGCACATGGAAGGAACAGGGCCGGGACTGCTGATCTGGTGGCTGATCACGGCTCTTTCATAGTTTAGCAGGGCTATTTAAGTCACCTAAATTTAAGCCCTAGTTCTTTCATAAATAACATGAATAAAATTATGTAAGTACTTGTCTGAGTCACCTGAAACACAATCACCAGAACCCCCAAATTAAAGGAAGAGAGGTTTTCTTTGGCTCACAGATTTTATAAGCTTCTGTTCATAGTAAGTTGGCTTCCAGCAGAAAGGCCATGACAGAAGGATCTGGTGGAGGAAACCTGCTGATGTCAGGGAGCCAGAAAGCAAGAGTGAAGGACGAAGTCAGAAAGGGAGCTTACACACTCTGTATGACCTGCGTCATGAGCAGCAGCCATCTCCTAATAGCACATTCAGCTACTCTTCTCATCAACTGATGAGTACAGCACCCTATTAGCCTTTCAAAAGCCCACCTCTGAACACACCAGGCTTTTGAAGTACATTCTAGAGCTAAACAACAGTATATCACTAAATCATTATTATGAAATTGTTACTATGAAAAATGAGAAAGGTGGGAAGAAATTTTCCTTGTAAACCACAAATCATTATGCAGATATTGTGTTATTCATTATCCAACTGAATAAATAATGTCAAATTACTATAAAATTTTCATGTGCATTCCTCTCTAATTTAAAGCTTTAAAGTTACATTTTGGTTTGGTTTATGTTCAATTCTTTCTGATCTTTATTCAAAATACAAGCAGACTATTCTAATCCAATCATTTATTAGCGATCGTTATTTGAGATGGAGGAAAATATGTTCTTGAAGTTTAAAGCATATGTATTTAAGACATTCCTAGTGATCTTTAGGACATTTTGCAAGCAGAAGCAAATGGGTAAGAATAAAATGAGGAAATTTTTTTTTTCGTTCTGAAGTATTAATGATTTCACACATTCCATTTACAAATTACTTTTAGCAGCTCTGACATAAGACTTTATCACAATTGCAACTGGAATGAAGACAGGTTGACGCGCATATGAGTAAAAAAGCTGGCTATTCGATTCAAGGTAGAAATAACTCATTAATTGTTCTTTTCACATACAAATACTGATCATTCTGTACATGTCTCTGCCCAGGTCATCCAGCTGGGGAGTTCCCCTAAGCTTCAAAGAACTCTCCTTGGAGAGAACACATCAACTAACTCATATCTGAAGGCAAAGTTAAACATCTAAAAAAAATTGGATTTTTAATATCCGTAAAAATACAATACAAGGACACTAATTGGTCTTGCATAAACTGGAACAATGACACACAGTAATCTGTTTGTATTTGGACCGATAAACTGATTGTCGTCTGTTCAGTTGGGAGACATTTGCTTCTTACTGCCTGATATATCACTTTCCAGTTAATCCAGAGTAAGAATCTAATTCTTCATATAAACTGATAAAGTTCATAAACATGCTTTCTAAGCTCTTGGAGAGCAAAGAGTTCTTAACTCAGTACATTATTCTGTGGGTTGCATTCTTCATGAAAAAATTTAAAAAGTGGAACATTAGAACACCTTGCTCTGCCAAGCAAACCACATTTATTTATTTATTTACTTATTGATTTTTGTGCTGAGAATCAAACTCATGGCTGCATGCTTGCCAGGCAGGCATTGCACCACTGTGCCTATGCAGTATCTGATGTGTCCCAGAAACTGTGCTGAAGGTAGTGAGCCATGAGTAATGGCTTCCACCTTCAAAGAGACTGCAAAACATAGGAAAGAAACGTGGATCACAAATGGAATATAGTGAGATGAGAATGGTGCTTGTGGGAATCAGAGACACTAACCTATATGTTCATGTTGAGGCAACATAGAAGCTGAGTCTTCAAAGATGTGTAGTAATTGGCCGGGGAAAGGGGAGATAGGGATACAGTCAGTTGAAAGAGCAGGATTAGATGATCCCCTGGTAGTTTACAATATGACTGTGCAATAGGACTTTGAGGGGAAGAGAAGGGGAAATAAGAGGGAGGAAAAAATGGAGAGAGAGGGAGATAGAAGGAAAAGAAGGGAAGGGAAGAGAAGGGAGGGAAGAGAAGGGAAAGAAGAAAGAGAAGTAAAAGAAAGGTTGGGGGAGAAGGGGGATGGTAGGCAGGAAGTCTACAGAATTTAGAAAAGTGACTTGTGTCTAATCCAAAGAGCATACTCTATGTTCTCAGTGGTATAGGAACCAGTGGCTATGTTTGAGTGGGCTAAGTAAGTGCTCAAGTTAGTGTGTGTTTGTTCATTTATTTGTTTATTTTTAATGGGCCCAGTAGGATCACAAAGTACGACTGGGAGTAGAACCGTGAAGTGACAGCACAAAAATTGAGGGAAGAAGTTGTAAATTACTAAAGTCTACTTAGATAAAGAAAGGGGAAAGTGACAAACTAATAAGGAATATTTCAAAAATTAGACATAAATAAAAGTTCTTTACTAATTGAATGTGAGGAAAAGCGAGGCCTAATTCCAATCATATCCCAGCAGGTTTCCATCCTGAGTGACTAGGTCATCTGTCATGTCTGTCACTGAGACAGATGTACTAGGAGAACAGAAAGCTCATGTTAGGTGTCCTGGGTTCCTAGTGTAGAAACGAAAAGATGTATATGTCAAATTATGTTTTAGCATCCAATTCTGACAAGTTTAATGTTTTAACATGCCTCGAAGCAGTCTGTCTCTTCCTACCCACCACCACCTCTACTAAGCTCGCATTATGTTCTGTTACTGCTGCTAGCAGTCCCTTGGCTCCTGATTTATCCTGCCTCGTACTCGGAGGGGCAGCCATGTTTCTGTTTCAAAATGTTCAGTGACTGTCCTTTGATTTGAGAGTGAAAATAAATCCCTTGTTGTAGCATAGATGTTTCATCCTCATCCTTGTTTACCTCCCTTTCTCAGTACCCAAATGAGCTGTCACCTTCAGATCTATTGGACTTACTGTTCCTTGCCCTTGGCCTTTGTTCATCATTTTTCCTCGCGTCCATTCTGCTCCAAGTTTTCATCTGACACTGCCGGGTTCTCATCCTCTGAGTCACAGATATAGCATCACTTATTTGGCTATTCCTGGCTGCCATGACTGAGTCGGTTGCTGCTGCTATGTGCTCTCATTGCACCCACCTTATCTGAACTAGAAAACTTTTCTGAACTAGAAAGTTCTTGAAGAAAGAAGAGTGTTTTGTTGATCCATAGACCTGAGTGTTAGCTAACTATTGCTATGTTAAAAAAAAAAAAAAAAACTGTCCCAAATTTATTAGGGTAAAAGAACAAACATTTATTAGCTCACAGTTCCTGGGGGATTCTACAGGAGCTTCAGCAGGCATGCTGCTACAGAGCCTCCCGTGAAGCTGCACTCAAAATTCTATCTGAGCTATAATCATGTGAATCTTTACAGAGCTGGGAAAAGGCCCATCTCACTCACACAGCTGTTGGTTCTATTCCTCACATCCTGGGCCACTCCATGGCCCTGCTGTTGACATGGCTTCCTAATAGAGAGTAAAGCAAGAGATGCAAGACCAAGATGGAAGTCACCATATTAATTCCCAGTCTCAGAAATAACATGCCGTCACTGCTGCTATATTCTGTTGGTCTCATAGATCAACCTTGGGGCCACACAGACAGGAATACACCAAGGCATGAGCAGCAGGAGACGGGGATCATCAGGCTTCACTGTTGGAGGCTGAGTCCTGAAGGCCTCAATGCAGGGCATCACGGTGAGCCCGTAAGAGGCATCCAACAAGTGTTGGAAATGAATGAATGAATGAATACAAGATTTAAAAGGAATGAGGATGGGGGAAAGGAAGGAAGGGAAAAAATGCAAGTTAATTATACTATTAATATCTCTTGGTTCATACAAAAGGAAGATCTGTGTTAATTTCGATTGGAGAATTTTTTTGTACCCATATGTTGTACTCTGAATAACTACTTTAAAGATAATAAAACACAATGTATTAACTATTGTTACTTTTCTGTCATCTTGTCATTAAAAAAAAAAAAACCTCAGGTGAATTACTTTGGCAAATTTAGAGAAGTCAAGATGTATTTTCTATACTTTCAATATGGTATTCTCCTAAAAACATGTAAACCATATCTCTTGGAGGTCTTTTTTGCATAAGATACCTGGTAGAATGAGAATTGATTTAATGGCATTCAGTTATTCCCAGAAGTATAGGCAGATAAGAAATCTTTGTGAGATAATATCGATATCATCTATTTACATTCTGAAAAGAAAACAAACAAGACAAATTTTGTTATCAAGATACTCATGCTTTGTTTGTAACATCAATAGCCTAATTATTTGTATTTTGGAACACTTAAGTTGATTAGAAGATAAAGAAAAACAAATGTTTGAAATAACAGGTCGATTAAGCAAGAAAATGAAAACCATAAAAAAGGTGAATGATATTAAACTATTTTAACTTTCACTGAACTTGGATTTTGTAGAAGTTAGCACTGAACCAAATGAGATAACATAATTAACTGAATAACATAAATAACACTGAACCAAATTACATAACAATATTACAATTAAATTTTTGTCTATTGGAATCGTTTTCTAACTATATTACAGTAAATGCCATTTAACTATCCAATACATTTTTATCCCATAAGTACAATTTGTTACCATTTATCTGCTTATAAATGGCAGAACTTGGCATAACAAGTGGATCAATATGCAATGCACGGTTATAACTTGTTGGCAATATGCTAAGGACTGAATCAATAAAAATTACCACATTAATAGCTTCAATGCAATAAAATTTTTAGAAGAATGCTGCACAGTGAAAATTTTACAAAATGTTTCTGAAGACATATTTCAAGTGTAAGGAACTAGAAAGTGATCCCATATTCATGGATTGACAGACTTAATAATATTAAAATATCAATACTACCCAAAGCATGAACAGATTCAAATATATAACCCATGCCAATATTCCTATGAATGAGGGGGTATTTTGTTTGTTTAGTTGGGCTTTTGTTTGTTCTTGCAGAAATGGAAAAATTCCATCTTAAAAGTTTTATTGAATCTCAAGCTATCCAAAAGAACCAAAGTAATCCAGAAAAAGAATAATAATGTTAGAGGACTGCAACTTATTGGTTTCAAAAGTTACTAAAAAGCTGTAGTAATCAAAACACTTGCATCAGGCATAAAGACAGACATAAAGAACAATGAAATTCTTTGCATATATAGTCAATTTTTGACAATGGTGTCTGGAATATTCAATGGGGAAAAGACAATCTTCAACAAATGATTCAGTAAAATTAAGAATGAAGTTGGAATTTCATCAAACATCATATAACAGTTAAGTAAAATTGATCAAAGACCTAAAGTTAATAGTAACACTATAAAACTCTTAGAAGAAAGCACAAGGCAAAAATTTCAAAACAACAGATTTGTCAACGATTTATTGGACATGACACTAAAGGCACAAGAACAAAAAAAAAGGCAAATTGTGCTTCTTGAAATTTTAAAACTTTTGTAGATCGAAGAATCATCACAGAGTAAAATGGCAATACACAGACTGGAAGAAAATAGTTGCAAATCATGCATCTAATAAGGAGTTAACATACAGTTTACATAAAGTACTTAAAACTCTAAAACAAAATATCTGTTTCAAAATTGGGCAAAGAACTTGAATAGACATTTCCCTACAGAAAATATACATATGGCCAATGGGCAAACAAAAAGATTTTCAACATCATTAATTATCAGAAAAATGCAAATTAAATCAGAACTACAATGAGGTGCCAACTCATAATTGTTAGAATGGTCACTACATATATACGAAAGAAAACTTCAGAAAATAACAAGTATTGGCAAGGATATGAATAAATTAGAATACTTGGACCCTATTGGTAGGAATATAAATGGTACAGCCACTGTGTAAGATGAAATCATAACTCCTTAGAAAAATAAACATTGAATTATCATATGATAATTCCACTTCTGAGTATGTATCCCCAAAAAACTTGAAAGCGGGGACTCATACATATACTAGCACACTCCTGCTGATAGCAACCTTATTCAAAATTGCCAAAAAGTAGACACAACTGAAGTGTTTATAGACAGAATGAGTAATGTGGCAGGAATATTTTTCAAGACATGAGAAATGCACACATTTAGTTTCTCCGAGCAAATTCCACTTGAACTTGTACTTATATGAAAATCAAGAGCATCCGTTATATTATGTACACTTTAATAATTGGGGACATTTAGAGAAACGAACAATGAAGGATGGCATTTCTTTTTACATTGCATTTTTGTTTAAAGATTACAAAAGATAAACACCCAAAAATTGTAAATTTGAAGTCAAGAAAGAATAAACAGTTTCTAATTTTGTACTATCAGCAAAACAGAAAACTATATTTCATTCTCAAGGTTGTAATACTAGGACTTGTCAAACTATTAATCCTTGAAGATTCCACTGGTCTTACTACTGAGCAGTCAAAATAGTTTACATGTACCTTGCTGTTCTGTTAAGTTTCCTGAAATTTATTGCTTGCTTTCTACTCTTCCTGGGGAAATTTTTTTTTTGTTTTTGCTTAATTTAAAGTGACAGGAGACTGTTGCTTTAAGTTTTATTTCTTCTAGCTAGCTCTTGTAGTGATTGTTTTCTAAAAACGTATGCATTGAAATCAAATCATTGTTTTTTGATTCCTTGTAGAATGGTCACTTTCAATTAGTGAGGGCAGATTTTGAAAGAAAAAAAATATGAAATTTTGTTGCTCACCAGTATATTTTATATTAGTATTCTTAATAAAAAGTTACCATTCAGAGACGTTGCTTGGTTTTTAATAAAGGTCTATGTTCTCTTTTTATAATGCCCCTTACGTTTTTTGAGCAGTTTTAGCTTTACAGAAATATAAGGAGAAAGTAGAATCCCCTTGTATCTTTCTCTCCTTCCTCAGAGCCTCTATTATTAACACTCACCATTATTGTGTTACAACTGTTAAATAGATGAGACTACATTGCTTCACTGACACTAACTAAAGTCCATGTGCATTCCGTGGATTTTGACAAATGCCTAGTAACATGTATCCCCATTACATTATCATGCAGAATAATTTCAGTGCCTTAAAACTTCCTCCTTATACTCTACAATTTATCCCTACCATATAAGTCCCTGACAGTTGTATCCCTGAATTTTGCATCTTCCAGAATGTCAGATAGTTGGAATCTTACAGTTTGTAGCCCTTCCAGATTAGCTTGTTTAATTTAGCAATATGCATTTAACTTTCCCTCATTTATTTTCACCGGATGACACTCCATGTCTTTTCAGTTGAATAGATTTCACTGTCTGGGTGAACTACAGATCATTTAGCCCTGCGCTTACTGGAAGACATCTTAGTTGTTTCTAGGTTTCAGAAATTATGAGTAAAGTTTCTATAAACATTTTTGTGTTTGGGTGTAGATATAGGTTTTCACCTCATTTGGATAAATGTAAAAGAATGTAATTACTGGGTCTTACAGTAGGAACATATTTTTGTTTTATTTTATTTATTTTTGGTACAAGGGATCGAACTCACAGCCTCGTGCCTGCTTATGCCACTGAGCTAAATTCCTAGCCATACTTTTATTTTTGAGAAGTGCCAAACTGTCATTCAGAGCAGCTGTACTATTCTGGATTTGCACTAGAATGGACAAGAATTCATGCTGCTGCATATCCTCATGAACATTTGGTGCTGCAACCTTTTGGATTTGGCCATTCTATTAAGTCTATAGTGCTATTTCACTGTTACTTTAATTTGTTTTTCTTTACTGATATATGTGGAGTATTTTTCATATGCTTATTGGTCATGATATCATATCCTTTGTTGAGGAGTTTAACTGCTTACTTTTGTTTTTAAAAGTTTGTTATATATTTTTGATACTAGTTTTTTAATTATATATATGGGGATTTCTCAAATGTTTTCCCTTGATGTGTGATTTTGTCTGATTTAAATATCTCCATCAATTTCTCTTTTAATTTTATATAACCTTCAAAACCTAGAATAGGTCCTTCACATAGCATTTATTCACAAAACACTTGAAGGTGCTCGTGTGAAGTGATTTCTCACTGTCATATGGGTTTGCATGAAAAAATTTGTTTGGTACAGACCCATTTTTGTCACAGGCAGTGAGAATAAGTGCTAATATACTTTTACTCAATCTCTAAAAATAAAATTTGTGTGCATGGGCCAGAAAGAAACTTGACCAAAAAAAAAAAAAAATAGCAGTGAGTTGACAAAAATACCACTCAGTCCCCAAACAGGTACTTCCATTTCCAGTTAGAAAACTTATCTTTTTTTAACTAGACACCAGTTCCCAGGGCAGAAAAATTTAAACCATTGCTTTGTTACTGTGCTACCAAGATGGCCACATCCCCGATTTCTGTCTTCCTGCAGCTAATCCTGCCTGCTACTTTGAGACACTTTTACATTTTAGATAGTGATAGTGAGGTTGCTATCTTATTTCAATTGTTCAAGATAAACATTTTTTAAAAAGATATTTCTCTTGCTAATCAACTCCAGTGAGGTATTATGGACACACCTGGCTCACTCCGACAGAACTGTAAATATACTCATCCTTAGCATTTGCAACAAATCATTAAGAATCTCTGGGGCTACCCTGGCATTGGGGTGATGGCATTTAATATCTGGGTCTTGAGCTGAAAGTTCTTTGAATGAGCAAAGGAAATCTGTGTAATACCAGCAATAGAATTATAGGTTTGAACTGCAATTGGTGATGGAAGTTGAATTCTGGAAACTGCCTATGAAAAAACTTTCTATGAATTTCATTTTAGATAATATTTTCATTTATAGTTTCTTTTCTAAATAACTGTAATATACAGTTAAGCTGTGGTTGTAGCTTAGATAACATGTGTTAGAACAGATTTGCTGTCCCTACTAGAAAAGCAAGCAATGTGTCCTACATGATGGCTGTGACTATTAAGTCTTTCTCTACAGTCAATTTACACTGAAAACCAGGCTACTCTAACCCCCCAGTTAAGTCCTACAAGCTAAGCACAGAGAGTATCAAAAACAAAACAAAACAAAACAAAACAAAACAAAACAAAAAAACCCTGAATGAATCATATTACCTGTTATTTCCACATGTTAGAACTCTCAAGATTCAGCTTTGTGAACAGCATTTCTTTACAACAGAATTTTGGGTTCAGTATTCATGATTATAGACAGTTGTCATTTAAAGAGTTGGCTAGCTTCAGGTAAAATGTAAAAGGTGTGTGGGAAGTTATCTACTGCCAAGTAAGCAGGTTTTGACTATTGACACACAAGGCATAATCAAACCAACAGAGGTATCTCAGAGGACAGAACCGTCTTCAACAAGAATGCTAATCAGTGAAAGCGCCACATCATTACTAGCCACAGCAAAAGGGCCTAATTTCTAAATTCAACAAATCAGGCAGAGAGATGTTTGAAAGGAGTCTTTTTTACAAGGAAAAGCTAGCTTACTTTCAATAAATTTAAACTTGTGTTTCTAAAAAAACCCACTGTAATCAATGAAAGGCATGTGCTTCTTTACCAGATCTGATCTCTCATAGCAGGCTAAGGGCTTTCACTTGTACAGTTTGCCTGGGCAAAGGAGAACTTCCTGGGAATTTAGAAAATGACAAACCAAGGCTGCAGTTACAGAACCAGATGAACCTTCAAGATTAAGTCAGCAGAGTAACAGTAGGATATAGTAAAACATTTCCTGGGATGGTATTAAATACCGAAGGAATGAAAATTTACCTAGCAATTCAACTGCTTAAAATACTTCATCCTGTTATGTGTCATACATTTAACTCAATATTGTGTTAAAAGCAAATAATTTTAAATCTTTCCTTAACACACAATCTTAATCTGAGTTCCCAGATAGCAACTGAAGAGACATGCAATTATTCAGAAGATAGATTCACCCACTTTAGGGTTCTTATAATGAATGTAATATAAGAGATGATTAGCCCAAGAGATAATGACAAAAATGCTCTATAGATTTGATTCCAGTTCTGCTTAACTTAAAACATTGTGATCCTCCTCTGCACACATGTATTTCCAGCACTGTCTACAGTGCTTTGGACATAGTCCCTAATAAATAGTTTGTGATTGGATAAATGTACAGAAGAGTTTAGAATATTGAGGATCATAAATCTATTTGGTGTTAATGGAGAGTAGTATATCACAAACAGTTATTTAATGTATACATCTCTTGAACAAAGGTACCAGAATTTTATAACCATTTCTGAAAAACAAGAATTTTCAGAACATATTAGTGAAACATTTAGAAATTCCCAAAAACAGAACCAAATTTTTCAATGCTTTTAGCTTTGGGTCTATTATTGACCCCAGTAATACATACACTTATTCTTTAGCTTCTTGTAATTACAAGAAACTTTTCACAAAATTGCTCACATTGATGCTATGGGCACTTTTCCAAAAGATTGTCTGACTTTCATTACAGGGACGTCTGTGAGCCAGTTTTATCAATACTTTCACACTTGCACTGGCTTTTATTTCCGCACTGGCTTTCAGAAAAAAAGAAAGAAAAAAATAAAGTTCTAAATACAATTTTGTTTAAAAAATGAATATATGGTATTTCAAAGACATGCTTTTCACTATTGAAATAAAATTTCTGTTCATTGCACCCAGTCTGCATAACTGATTCCACAGAAAGTCTCAATTAAATATTTGATCAAACAAGAATAGTTTAGTGAGAGGGTTTACACAAATCAGCATTTCACAACCATCTTATAGATTCAAGTCATGCATTCATCTTTGCTGTGTAACAAACAGAGAATAAGTGTTTTTTGTTTCTTTGCTGCAAATAATGGTTAGTAATGAGACAGATGATGAGATCTGCTCATTTAAACTCCATAGCTTCCCATGTGTGTTTCTATTTACCTGAGACTCATTTCACCTCTCCTCATGCCAACTGTTATCTGTACCTCTGCTGAAAACGAGGTAAAAACATACATGGAAATTTATTTGAAACGAAGCTTGAAAATTCAGCCTCCAACATCACTTTCTTCTAGAAGTTTCTTAGGGATGAAAAGGCTTTTGATTGCAATATTGTAAATCCAGAACTTCCCCGTCATCCCCAGCATGTCTTTTGAATTGTATATACAGAAGTATTAGTGGGAGAAGGAGTGGAAATTGTGATATCCTGTGCTTTTGCCTCCTCCCCCTTTACCCAAAGTTGGTTTTGTCTAGCTTGGTGGTAGTCAGTGGGAAATGTCATTCAATCAAAAGCTGTCCAAAATGGATAGTACTCATTCTTAGTTTATATGTACTCAAGTACTTTACCTGCAAACTCTCACATATTTTATGTGATGGACATGTAAAAGATTATAGTTACAAAAGATGACATTTTCATTGTCCAGCACTTAATTACAGTTTAAGACAAAACTACTATGTAACTTCTTTATATCCATCGGGACAAAACATTATAGTGTATCTAACATCACCTATTGCAAAAACACGTGAACAAGCTCTTCTTTAAGAATCAGAAATTTTAAATAATGTGTTTCTCCTTTCAAATTCAGAATGACATCATTCTCCCATATAATTTATTCTCCTCTATAAATTTTTTTTTCCTGAAAACTTTCAGTTTAGTGATCATACTTTTTTGAAACAATTTAGTCACAGTGGAGATTTCTATTTCCTGTTACCATAAATCATTTACTCTGTCAATTCCAGCATCACTAACATGAAAGTTTTCTTTGTTTGGTGCTATAGTGGTTTTGGCTCACCACAGCAAAATCACAGGTGGGTGAGAAGTGAACCATAATTTTACAGGGTTGGAGAATGGAATTTAGAATGGGGATGAGTTAAAAAAAAAAAAAAAAGCTCATTTCAACCAGAAGCATATTTCAGGCAAGTCAGTGTTATTAAAGATGACCTAAAAGTTGAGAATCTGAAGCTAACATAAATGTCTTAGTGGGCAGGTACATTTTGGGCAGTATCCCTGTGCCCCCAGTTCTCTTACATTTTGATCTCACCTAAAAATTCATTGGCACAAAGAATCTCACAATCTTGATCCACTCTGAAAAATTCCACATTGGCCCCAAGTTGTCAAGATGGCCTCAAGGAGCCTTGGACTCCTACCAGGCCAGCTGCACTCCCAGTGGAACACAGTCTCAGGCACTAAAATGTCATGGAGCTTGGAGTCACACAGACAAGGGGTGGGAGTATAGACCTACTGTCCATCATCAGGATACACATAATCCAACTACCTAAATATGTAGGCTCAGTTTCCTCAGCTTATAAATAGGACTAATTATGCCTGACTTTGGGAGGAATAATGGAATCAATATATGCTTGAAGTACCTAGCACAGCACACTCAATGCATTTGTTTCCTTTGCCATTTTGCTGTTCCTCTCTTTCCACAGGTCAACTAGCATCCCTCTCTGCTCATCTCTCATTTTTGCAAAATATATACAGGTTTCCTTGGGTACCTGCAACACATTGAATCTAAGATTTCCTGCCAATAATAAAAATCTGAATTTTTCCACTCCTGCTGTAAAATGTGCAGTGTTTGCATATAGCCTATGTACATGGCACCATATATATTCAATCATTTCTAGATTTTTACAATACACAATATGAGGTAAATGTTATGTAAATAGTCATTATACAGTACTGTCTAGGGGATGACAAAAAGAAAAATTTGTTCATATTCAAAATGACATAATGAAAAAAAATGACAATGTTTTTGCAAATATTTTCAGTTCATGGTTGGTTAGATCTGCAGATTCAGGACCAAGGGATGCAGAGGCCAACTGTATTTTTTAATCAGATTTACCTTAAAGTTAAGATATAAAATGTCAGAAAACAATACAAAAATTGCATTTTCTACATATTTCCACTTTTGTTTTTCCTTCATTTTCAGGTTTAATATGGTTTTGAAAACAAGTTGTCAAAGGCATCTAAGCAATGTTTCTTCAAGGGGTGAGATTTCGGTTATTCTCAGTGGTGAGATAAGTTTGAAAGCAGAGAGAGCCTTCTCATGGCCCTGAACTTGTACTGTTTTGTTCCTGATTTCTCTGGTTGTAAGATGGCCCAGTTATAACCATGGACAGATCCAGTTTCAATCTTCAGTGTGATCCTAGAGTCATTGCCACCCACCATCATCTACCTCAGCCTCTCTGTGAGGTCTACAGGAGCGTTGTTAATTCCTTCATTCATGGTGTCTCCTAGAAGCAACGAGCTGCACATCAGAAAAAAGTACACTCTAGTTCTGTGCAGATCTGATTATACCACCCCAATGGTGGGCAAGAGAACTTATTTCTCTGCATATTCAGACTCTGATTGCATACTGTAAGTCATGACAATGCTCACTTTTACGTTCTATGACCTTCAGGATCTCATGTGCTTGTCACAAACTAATAAATAACTTTAAAATATTAAAGAGGAGCCAGGCATGATGGCAGACACCAGTAATCTCACCATTCTGGCAGGTTGTGATAGAAGGATCACAAGTTCAAACTAGCCCAGGTAACTTAGTGACGACATGTAAAAAAAAAAGCAAACAAACAAAAAAAAAGCTTTTTAAAGTGGACTGGGGATGTAGCTCAGTGAGAAGGTCCTGGTTTGATTCTCCACTGATTCTAAGTAAATAAATAGGAAAGCTCATGTACTGAGGTACTTGTCGTTACGTAGAAACATTTGTTATGAAACTATTTTTATTTTCTAAACATGTTAAATTTCACAAAATGGACATTTTTCCTGATGTCAGAATTAATATCTTCCACTATTTTCCAGGCTTTAAATATAAATATAGCTCACTTGCTTCTTAGTTTTCTTCCTAACCAAACTCATCTTTTAAAGCTCCTTCGTGGTGGTTCAATACTCTAAAATTGCCACTGTGCTTTTACTTGTATCGTAATGAATTCAATCCTACTTTCAATCTAATTAAGCATTAAATATCAATATTTTTCCAATTTAAACTTCACTTCAAGTCCTCCTTTCTGGTTAACATACAATTGTCTCCAATTGCAAGCATTTTATAAGACTCAGCATAAAGAAGGTAGTTCGAAAATAAATTATAGTCTATTTTATTTTAGGAAGGCAACAAGCAAGGTATACTGCTAGGTTGCCAAGCTGACACAGTTTCATTAACCATTCTATTTTAGGAATGCCACCTTTATATATATATATTCCAAGGAGAATTATGAAATAGATAATTTCAGGAATATTTCACCTCATCAAGTTTAAGGCATGCAACTTACAAATTTCCTGGAAATTTTGGAGAGCTACTGGTAAACCAAAGTTTCATTACACATGATCTCACTCATATGTGATAAATTTTAAAAAAAAAGGTGATCTCATAGACATTAAGAGACTGGGAATCAAACTCAGGACCTCGCGCTTGCCAAGGAGGTACTGTGCCACAGAACTATATCCCCAGTCCCAGAATTTGAGAGCAACTTGGTGATAACCAGAGATGGGAGGCGAAAGCGGAAAGGTGAGAAAGGGAAAAGTTGTTGAGATAGGGCAAGTATCAGTGGTGCGAAGTTATAGTTAAGAACAGTGAGTTCTTGTGTAGTACTGCACAGTAGGGTGGCTGTACACAATGATAACGTGCTATGTATTTCAGAAAGTATTTTGAATGTTCTCATTATAAAGAAATAATACATTTTTAGATGATAAACATTTGATGAAGTAGATGCATTTGCTCTGGTTTAAGTATTACACAATGTATAGATGTATCAAAGCATCATATAGCATCTCATAAATATGTATATTTTTTAGACTTATCTTTATAAGTATACAATGTTTACATTCTTTGTGTAGATTTGGTACATTTACATAACACTTGATTTCTTTCTTTTTCCCTTTTCCCTCCCCTCCCTTTCACTTCCCTCCATCTCATGATTACCTTTCCAGTTTAGAGAAAGCTCTCTCCCTACTAATTTCATCCATCTTTTATTTTCCTCTTTAAATGGCACAGAGATTCTTCAAAATAAACTAAACTAGAAATTCCATTTGATCCATTTATTTTCGATGTAGGTATATTCCTGCAAGAGTTAAAGACATCATACTGCAGAGATACATGCATACCCATGTTCATAGCAAAAAATCTTGGAAGAGATTTCTATCCATTAGCAGATGAATGGATAAACAAAATGTGGTATTTGCACACAATAGAGTACTACTTTGTCACAAAGACAGATTAACTTGAGTTATTTGTAGGAAAACGGATTCACCTTGAGACCATAATGTTAAGTAAAATAAGTCAAACAAACAGACTTAAATATCTCAGGTTTATAAGAGAAACCTAAACTATAAATCAAAAGAAAAGTATGTATAATTTCTACCTTTTGTACCAGCTAAAACATAAATTTAATTTTTAAAAATTTCATTCTAAAGCAATGTAGCTGCTTGAAAAATCTAAGTGTTCTTGCTTCCTGATACACTATGAAGCAGAACTTATTTCTATTTTGAACATACGTAAGAAAACTGAATTGTCATTCTTAGTGACAACCAACTGAAAAGCATAAACATATACACTAGAAGTGTACGAAGTCCCATGGCTGGATTTTTTGTAGGTAAGAAACTCAAGGATTTAGGAGAGAATATGTTCAAAATCACCATTCATGGTGCAAACAAGTCTACTATCACCATCTTAAAATAAAACTTATAACTCTGAGATTCCTGAAGTATGACTTAGTGAAACTGCATGACAATTTTAACTTTTACCATAGATTAAAATCTACCTACATCCACACTTCTGTGCTCTTCCAAACCTGAATGTGACTTACATGTGCACAGTCAAAAGAGAAAATACTCCAACAGAGAAGTTTTTCTTGTCAGTAAATACAATTGCCTCTTACCAGCGTGTTTCAAAAAAAATTTTTTTCTGACAGTTTAAACATTTTAATGCTACATTTGCAACTTCTTGAATTATGATTAAATAATTATGTTTCAATTTGAACATACAACAGACATATCAACATTATTCTTTCTTAAAATATTGTTTTCTGTAGTACAATGGCTTTTGGCATGAGGCTTGAGTGTAGCTTCATAATGATTGTATATCTGCAGTGTTGAAAGCATGGATTTTTTTTTCTTCAGATCAAAACATGGACATTTTCATCCTGCATGAATCTCACTAACTTTCAAGATAATTGGGAACAAATAACAAGATCTTTGAAATATCAACATTCAGTTGAGTAAATGACTCACTTTTCCAAGAGGGAAACAAAATAATATATATTTTATTATGAAAGTAGATCAAGCATCACTTGCTATTTGCCAATGTATTGTGGACTTTTATTAGTGAAATACAAGATTGTTCAGCTGACCTAAAATTTGATTTTACAAATTTAACATTTCTTCATGCATTTGGTTATTTCCCTACCTTTGCTATGGTATCTTTTTTTTTTCCTTTTTTTTTATGGATTGGCTTATTGCCTAGAATCAAGTTTTTAAAAATTTTATTATTTTTGTTTCTCATCACTGCCTGTAGTTAACTTACTGATTTATTACCAAGCTCTGGTGAGTTCGTCTTCCCCATGACTCATGGGGAGGCTCTTCCATGCAGAATACCACTACTGTAATACCTCAAGCATCATCATAAAATGTTACAATACACCTATAAATGTTTTTCTGCCACCAGATATGCTTTGGGCAGAACAATCCTCCTGAAATACAGTTGTTGATCTTATCCCTTCCTAACAAAACTTCAAAAGTCTTCACACTGATGTATGAATTAAGTTCTATGATCTTAACTGGGCTAAATCTGTCACTAATTTCTATAGATAGTGTTAGGGTTTATACATTATGTCAACTTGAGAAGTCTAGCAGCTTAATTAAGTAACTCAGCAGCTCTACATTCTGGGGTGTAGAGCATAAGTAGTTACCTGGCCATTGTTACAATTTGAGAAGGTCAGAAGTTTAGCTGAGAGAGTCAGCAGGGAGCCAGGGGTCTTACTTTGTAAACATCCTCATCCTGTGCAAAGGAAGGCAAGGATATTTGTGAA